>VWZN01004553.1:623605-706544 GCA_013396955.1 Regulus satrapa | reverse complement strand
AAACAATGTCTTACTGAGCTCTAGGTTCCAAAACCTACCTTTTAAACTTTTTTCTTTTTTTTCACTTTCATCTGCTCATCTTAATGAGACAATAGCCTTTCATGGCTATTTCCCCAACTTAATCTTTCATCTTTCACACTGATGCATTCATCAGTCAGAACATTTAAAATCAGTACAAAACTCCTTCAGACACATCACAAGCCCTGCAGACTTCAGCTTCTGGGAAGAGAAAACTTCCCTTCCTACAATTTACAAGCATTTCCAAAAGGGCATTTTAAGAGAGGCTGAGTCTCACAGACACACAAATGCCTCCCCAGCCCAGCATGAATACCTTAGACTTCCTTCTCTGCATTTGAAACTACCTCAATTTTGGCCCTAAAGTACAAGTCCTGAGGCTTGATACTTTACTGTGTGATGAGGTCCACAAGATACATTTCCTTGGGAAAGCTACTGGGAACCACAGGAAGCACCAGACAACCCTACAGCACCAGTTTTACAAAAACTTACGCAACTAGAACTACGGCATAGGGCTGAACAGGCACTCCTGGCTCCCATGCTATAGCATAGGTAGAGTACACTTGGATAAATACCTGACAAGCACAGAGAGTTTCCAGACCCAGCTGCATTTCTCCAGCTATTAAAATACTAGTACTTATTTCACTGGCATTTACAATAAATACATACATGCAATTCACTTCACATGGTAAAATAAATGCAGGAAACAAATTAAAAAACTGATCTACTATTGCTAGAGCAATTCTTTCCTTTATCCCATTCTAAATCAACAAAAACCAGCAAGGACATGAGGAATCTCATGACAGTTAGTAAGGATGACTCATTTTGTCTCTTACCATCAGTACTAGTTCTATGTTCAATCAGAAAACCATCTCTCCATCAATTTTACTTTATCTCCAAGTCAAGCCTATAAACCCAGCTATTTGCAGCTATTTTCACTTGGTTTCTGTTTTTCAAAAGTTTCTGTCATGTGGAATCCCAGGATAACTAGGGCTTGATCTTCAGTTCTGTTGATTTAAATAACTAGAAATACAGAAGCAGATAATAGTCGAGGATCCACAAGACAGTTCTGGCATGTGTGAGACAATACATTACCTTCAATTATTCTTCAAATTCAAAAGGAATGTCAGACACTTTTGTTCCTTTTCTTCTTTCACCCTCCCCCTAAAAATCATCCTTTTCTTAACATGATGAATATTTGTGGTTGAAATATTAAGTTATTGAGAGTGGGTTTAGAAATGAGATACAAAGCTAAATTATCTAAAATGCTGTAGTGAATAATTCAAAAGTAGGCAAACACCCCACCTACAATATAATTTATTAAATATATGGAACACAGTGCTTCAGGCATATTTGTTGCATCCATTTAGTACAAAATCTATGGCGGTTTTTGCTTTATGAAAAGTGAAGAGTAAGAAATATAAATGAATTCAATTTGTTACCTTCAATTTTTCAGATAAGTTTTGATTTTTTTCCACTAGGCTGAGTAATATCTTGGGGTTTTTCAGCTTCAGCATCTAAGCAGTATTTAACAGCTTATGCTGTTATGCCATACTTGTTAACGTACCAGAACATTCAAGAATATTTTAGCCAACTCAATAGGATACTGTGGAAGCAAAAATTCATTGGTTTTGTAAGATGAAAACTCAAAATCACATCTGCTTATGCCATTAAAAAAAAGAAAAAATCACATGGCATGTTTCACAATATGACAGCTATTCTGGCTAAATCCCAGTGCAGTAATTACATTCAGACAACCTAGCATTCTAATGCAGTTCTGGCTGTGTAAAGCTTTCTTCTCTATCCTGAATGGCTTCACTGTCTTATTCCTGGCTTTTGCAGCAATCTCTGAGGGATGTATAGATTTCAGTGCTAGGTACATGTCCTCACACCAAGGTTTCTATTCACAGCAATGTTGTACTCTCTGCAACTGCTAATGTAATAAGGACCACTCATTCCTTATATTATTCCTAACAATAGTATCTTCCATGTGAACATGCCGAAGGGCAGGAACTATTTATTTCCCTGCATTTCTAGGCAATTAATATACAAACTTATTCCTGTCTTGACAGGAATTAACAGTTTATCACAGATTTTGCACCAGGGCTGTGTGGAGCAGCCATGTAAATCAATCACCAAATCATGTTAGTCTGTCCTGAAAGCAGTATGGAGTAGGTGCTAGACCCAGTTATAGTTGTTTTCCCAGTCCCAAAGCAGCTCGTGTGAATCCCTATTCTGCATGCCTCACTTCTGTAAGTGGCATGACAAAAACACATCAGAAGTTTATAAGGAAGAGTCAGGACTGTAAAAGAACTGATGATAGAACAACTTCAAAATTTCACCAGAATCCAATTTAATAGTGTCTTTCTAAAATGAACCCTCTCAAACTGGTCATATATTTTCTTTTAACAAAAAATGGAACAATCTGTCTACCAAGGTAACACCGGGGACAGCAATTTCTTTCTCCCATCTTCAATTACTCACTTACTCATTCTCTTCTTCCTTTTAAATCTAAACCACTGTTCTGTGGGCTAGAAGGAAAGCAATTATCTACCTGGTTCTACCTGGTTCTACAGCACCTCTGCAAAATCTTCCCCAGATCAAATCAGGAAATCATAGTAGCACATACATAGATGTTCCTCAGAACTCAGGACAAGAAGACGGGGAACTTTTAAAGTGAGATTTACAGTGAATTATGAATTGACAAACTTATGCTAAAAGTATCAATGAGCACAAAGACTCACCATTTACCCCTTCCCTAAATAAACCTGAAGTTTTACATGCAAAATGTTCCCATCTGTTCCTTTACACAAGAATTACAAATAAGGAAAAATACTACATTAAACCAACACTTGTGAAGAGGTAGTCAGCTAAAATTCTTAATGAAGAAATATTTTTGTCTTTTTATTTAATGGCATTGTATTCAAAGAGATGATGATGTTGCACACCACTTCCATCATCACATGTAATGAGAAATCACACTGACTTTAGAATTTTCAGCATCTATGTAATCAATAGAAGCAAGAACTAGCAGATTTGTTTTTCTCTTGATAACTATTTAAATATGCAAATGTGATCTTTTTTTTCTTTCAAAGCCTATTTTTTAAATTTGCAACAGAACTCAGTGCTAGAATGAAAATGTATCTGGAGGATTCTGGAATTAAAAAAAAAAACCAAAAAAACAACAAAACCCAAAAAGACAAAAAACCCCACAAAAAACCCCACACTCTAATGCAAGTGAGAAATATACAAAGCTCAGTAAATGCTATATATTTCAAATAACATGAAGAAAATAATTTAAGAAACTTTCAGTGCAAGTCATTTAAATCACATCCCCACTATTCCACCACATACGAATAACTCCAGTATATTTCTACTGGATATAAGTTTCATGAAGATTTACAAATTTTATCTGCATACAATGATGAGGTGCGTTTTATAATAAGGTGAGTTTACTTAAAATAATTTCTAGCTCTTTTTAGCTTTGTATTTTGGCAAATATTTGTCCATTTCTGCTATCAGGTAAAAATTTTGAGGTTTGTTTTTGGTTTTTGTTGTTATTGTTGTAACAGCTTTGGGATACATATTAGTAGACTACAAACGTAATCCTCAAAAAATGAAACTCCTTCCTATCTAGGTAATATGTTAAGCAACAGACTTGCTGGATCCAGTTTCATCTCACCAATATAAATCTGACCCTCTCAATAGAAATTTTAAGTACAATCTGTACTTCATTTGCCCTACAAAAGATAAAAAAGCAATAATTTGACAACTGTATATCCTTAATTCGCTGAGCTACTATATAATCTAATGTAAAGAACAATAGAGTTCTATGTAAGTCACCACCAGAAATCTGTCCCAGTCATGTAAAGATGCTACAGTAGTAAAAATTGCAAAAATATGAATGTTAAGGAGGTGCAATTAAGTCACCTAAAAATCACTAAATAGACCATAACAGGCATGTCAAAAGCACTACATATTTTCAGTCATGAATAAATTACACATTATAAAGCAAGACACAAAGCCCTTGCATAATTCTTTGTATTTTACACGTGCCTATATTACATGGAGCTAATGCTTTGGATTCTGGAATCTTAAGCCCTACAGGCTGCCAATAATTTGAAAGCCTAGAAGAATCCAAAATTAGTGCCGTAACTCAGATGACCACATCTTGTCCAGTGCATGAAAACTGTGAGCCACCTTTCATGCTTTATTTCAGTTAATAAGGGCAGATTTTAATCTTAGATGCATGTTTAGCACTTCACAGATTATTGACTTCCTACTACTGAAATAATGTTTGCTGGGCAAATGTAGTTATCAAGCAGTAACATGTCATGTACTCTTTCAGGAATATATAGAATTAATCAATGGGACGTGCTCATTTCAATTAAATTTTTTCAAGCATTGAAAATTACTTTCAGGTATCTCACCATATCCACTAAGTTTACAGAAAAATTGAATAAGCAGTCAAACATCCAGTTGCAGCTATAGTTGGGACTGGGTCAAAAAACTAAAAGCCATACTAATTTATTTACTGAGATTACCAGATCATTTTACAGCCAGACCCTGACATACATCCTGTCTTCCCTGACTTCTTGGGCAAAGTCCGTCCACTGTAGATGAAACTGCTGCCAGATGAGATGTGAGCTATCCAGATGGCTTTCACTGTAGGGAATTAGGGACCCTTCCCATGAGACTTTCTAGAGGCTCAGCTGCGAGGGTGTGAAGCAGGTGTCCCTCCAGCCAGGGCTGCTGGAGAGCAATCAAGAGTTACAGCTTTTCAGACAGCTCCAGCTTTCAAAAATCACAATGGAACACATTACCCACATCCTGGCCAGCAAGCCACTTTTGCCTTGTTTGAACTACAGCATTCATGAAGTACACTGTGAAGAACTGGCGCATGGCATTCCCAACCTCAAAAGAACTGCTGTTACAAATACAGGCTTTTTAATGACTTTGGAATGCGTTGGGAGATGACTGGTTTAATGTTACCAATGTCATTAAAGCAGTTTGCCTTTTCTATATAGATAGAATCTAAGGCATGAATTCTCATCCTGCCCAGCAGGAAAAACATCAAGCTAGCAAGAAGACAGTTATGTGAGAAAACAGTGTGAAGAGTGCTAGCAGGAACAGCAAGCCAAAGAAATTAATCCATCTACACTTGAATACTGCAAATAAAGACAGATTATATGTTTGCAGCTAGACCGAAGTCATACCCACAAGACTCAAAATCTATCTTAGCAATTTTATCTCTGTGACTCCTATTAAACATGGAAATTTCTTAAGACATAATGTTCCTAAGTCAAATTTTGTCATGAAAAGCTATTTTCGTTTTGAGTTTGGGAATGTTTAATGCCTGTTCAGTAAGGTAGATTGTGACTTGCACTCATTTAAGCATAGTGGCTCCATAATTCAGGAGAAAGCTGAATTCAGAGCCCTTCAACCGACTTTTTTTACAAAACTGAAAGAAAATATAGAAAATGGTCAATGAGCATACATATATATTTTAGCATATGCTCCAAACAAATGAGTTACATTACCTATTAACAAGGAAAAAAGGAAGACTCTCTAGACCTTTTTATTAAGTAAAATGAAAAGTTCAAAATCAAATTCACCAAATCTTAGGTTGCTTGAATTGGAGTTTTCCAAGCCTAAGACTACTATGAGAGCATATATTAGATTGTTTTAGTTACATTCCAGGCAGTTTTAGCTAAACTTTTGGACAAAAAATTTGCTACTGAAATTTAAGGCACATTAATTAAAACAACTTTCAGTTATATTTTCGTTTAAAGAAAAATAAATTAAATTATAAGCAATAAATAAAATCAAAGTCAAGCAAAAGTAATCATTAGAACTTTCCTGAGGATGTGCATCAACAGGGAGGCCACATGTGAAGCAGCCACTTTATTGCTGCAGTGGCCTCTGTCCTACGTCATCACCGAAGAGTGCAATTCTGAACGGGATCCTTCCTGCTGCAGCAACTGTCATCTCCAGAATATGATAAGGATATGATGCTTGTGTACTATGGTAGGCACAACCACAGAACAAGAAGATTGACAGTCCATTTGTGCAGTGAATTCCAGTTCTCTTTAAATTTCATTACTACCAGTGACAGGCGGTGGCTGGGGACATCCCTGCACCTTTACAATCAATGCTGCTTTGAGAACAGTGAGCTCAGAAAGGAACCTAAACTCAATGGCAAACATCACAAGGGAAGCTGGCATAGATCTTGCTCTCCCTTTAGATATTTCTGTAGAAAGGTTTTGTGATTTTCCTTTTCAAGCAAGATGGCTAAAATCTCTGTCATGTGCAGAGGAAAGGCCCAGGCTGTGTTCAGTTCAAATACAGTGGAGAGAAATCAGCCCTGTGTCTTAGAAAAGGCCAGTTCAAAATGAGTCATCTATGTGAATCTACTGGCTGCCTGGCAGCCACATACAACAGCTGTCCAAATTTAAAATGGAAAATTCTATCCCAGAGCCCTGGAAAACAGAACTGGAATGGCATTTTCAGCCAGACATAAAGACCTGCAGAACTGGGTGAAAAGGCCAGCTACCATTTAGGAGCTCTGTTGTTAACCCACTGACACTTCTTTTATTACTTGTGACCAGGTCAAGCTCCTTATAATCACAGAGGATAAGATGAAAACTAATCTACAGCAAAGGAGCTGTCAACATCTGTGATATTTTAGCTAGCTTTGGATGGACATTTCCAAGTATAAAATTACCAGGTCTACAGTTAAATCTTTCCTCTGCTGGAGTACAGTCAGGCTCTGTAGATGTCAGGGACAGGTTTGGAATACAAGCCTTCTTAAAACACTGAGTCCATATTCTGCCTTAAGCCAACAACAATCTATGTCCATCCTGTAGGATACCCACATCTGTCCTCAACAGTGAGGTAATTTTAAAAAAAAACCCAAAAGAAACAAAACCAAACCAACCATAAAAATCCCCAAAACAAGCCAGAAAGATGAAAAAACTGGATCCATTCACTAGAGAATTTCAGTTTCCTTGACTTCAATTTTACTTTGCCTCCCTCTAGAGGGATGTGACACTCTCCTGACTAAAGGTGGGCTCTACAAAATGCTGGGTGTTGCATGTCTGGGTATTTGTTCTGCTCTGCCTTCAGTCTCCTCCAGACAAATGTCAAAAAGAGGATGGAGCTGCGCCAAAATAAAGGGAGATTTTTTTATTTTAAATAAGACTTATCTATACTATTCCAGGATTTTATGTAAGGGCTGTGAAACAAGTTGACTACATTTAACTACCAAAATACTCAGAATTCGGTTATGAAGATGTTTTTAATTTGGGGAAATAAATTAGTTATTTAAAAATAGGGTGGCTTTCTTCCCTTGTCTTTGAATTTATTCTCAGGCCTCAGTTAATGAAATCTCATATTCAAAAAGAATGTAACTCTTCGCAACTGAAGAAAATCCAAGTATTTTGTGTGTTATGAGATTTATCATCCTTTAATATTATAACAGGTTAAAAAAACCCAACAAAAACATGAGGAATGAGATGAGGAGGAAAAAACAATATGCATATGTAAGCAACACACATATCTGTTTGCATGCATACATACAGTGAAAAATTTCCCAAACTTAAAATTGCTGTGATTAACATTAAATTGAATTTACACAGTTTCACAGAATCATCATTTCATTCCCACAATTTAATATCATGCAAGTGTTTGAATCATCTATCCAAGCCAAGTCTTAAGAAACAGATTAAGCCCACACAACAAAAGAATTGAGATGTCATTATGTCTGACCAGTTTTGTGAGGACCGTTTCTCCTTTTTTTTTTTTTTCCGTGTCCAAATTCTGAGATGTGTGGTACATAATCCAGAGAAAGTCATCTAAGATCTATCCATCTCTCAGTGAAAGGGTCAGAAAATAATTCTTCTATTACACTCTACTTCAAACAAACTATTCAGCCCAACTACATTCAAATCCATGGAGCTTGTCTGCCCCCACGAGTTCATAACTGGGATGCACATGACAAAGAAAACTATTCAGTGAAACCATAAATTGTGTGTATATATATATATAAAACTCCAGAAATGCAATGCTCCATTGTGACTGATTTTAAATTAGCACATTTATATTTCTTAGTGGATTTTCTTCAACAAAAGCATCCATTTTCAAATCACAAAGAATTTAATATTTTTATTTTACAAGTTCACAATAGAAAATACTGGAAAGGTATAAATACTAAAATACCAACCTTTTATTCCCCCTTCTCAAAAAAAGAGACATTCCCCCTTCTCTCATTCAACTAATATTTATAATAAGGACAAAATCATGAAATAAGAATTTTAAAATCAAAGCACAAATGTAATGACATTATACAGAGCCACACAGACACACAATCACAGATATTTAATCCAGGTTAGTTTTAATTTCATTGATACGGAAACTTTAACTGCAGTGATACTGAAAGGTCAAAGAAGCTCAGTGGCCCATCAAGATTTTATTCTTTCTTTCTTCTAAATCTGTTCTCCTCCAGAGGGACTAAAGCTAAGATGAGTTCAGCTGAATATGGTAAAAGGCTTGTTTATTCATTTGACTAATGTTCAAGTTGCTCGATGCCCAAAGCTCCAGACAAGCAGTCCTGGGAAATCAAATGGTCACTATAAAGATGCATCTGAGCCAGGGACTTTATCCTGTGCATATCAGCTCATATTAACAACACTAAGTTTATACAAAATTAGTAGCTCCTCTACTGCACGGATGTCATCCTTTGCACAAGCCACCAGGTCTGGCTTTCCTGGTTACAAAGTTACCAATTTTTCCCTAATAAAAAAAAGTTCCTCAAGTTTTCCCCAAACTTTCAATTTAAAACCTCATGCCTCCAAACAGCAGTAATTCTCTTGCATTCTTCTGTTAGCATCCAGGATCTGCAGACAACAGTCTGGCAATGAAGAAAAATTGCACCATCTTTGGGATTTACAGATCAGTTCTCAGTTTTTACTACCCATCTAATTTTTTGTCATTCTTGAGTATTTATTCTATGTTGCAATCACACTTGGCTGAGAAGATGTGATGTCCCTTGACAGCATCTGCCCCTGTGACCAGAGGAGATCACCCCTCTCTCCTGGGGAGGCTTGTACCCTCACTTCCATGTAAGGCAACTAAGCTCCTCCCCTGCTTGTGCCAAGCAGGCATCTGCCCACACATCCTTGCACTGCTCAGAGTGGTCCAGAGGCTTAATGAAGAGATTTTTGGCTGAAACACTGACCCTGGGGCCTCCCCTGCTCTAATGACATGTTGACTTGAACACCTCAGCAAATCTAAGGGCCAGTGTGGAGAGTGGAGTTTCAGAATCAAACTTTGCCAAATTGCAAACCTCAGTGGGGAGTGTTCCATTCTACCATCAGGAACCCTCTTTTCAGCATAGCCCTGCTTCTTCCATAGCCTAGCACCAAAAACATGGCACAGCATGGAACCATGGAATGCTTTGTTCATATAAACAGAAACTTAGAACTATGAAACTGCTTATGGGAACAATCACAATAGGTCACACACCGTTGAGCTGCTAACAGTGCATAAGAGCAAACTTGAGCAATTCCTGGGTTTCTACCTCTCAGGTTTGAAAAGAAATTGATGCTTTGCTCCTAATGCTCACATTTGCAGAACGTCATCTGAGTTGGCATTAAATGTATGTTTTTCTGGTTAGATTTATAACTACATTTTTAAAATGTAGTGTCTGTCTTTTACAGATCTGTAGAAATTCCTGGGAGGTAATTAAAAAATTAAAAAACCAAAACCAAACCAAACTAACACAAAAAAAAAAAAATTCCAGACTGTAAGAAGTTATCCCTGCCACACCACCCACACAAGGCTGAAAAACACTCAGACACAGGAACATACTATTATTTTGGGGAGGATAAAATATCTCACCAGCATGTGCCAGAAAGGAAAATATTAACAGCACACTGTATAACAAACCATAACATGCAAGCCAAATTAAGTAACCCACAGAGGTGTCTTTTAGCCTAAACATCAAGCATCTGCTGGCATTCAACTCAGAAATGGGAATTTACACCCAGAACAGTTATTTCTAATATTTTTAAGGCTGAAATACTCTGTGTCCACGAAAGTGAGCTGTTGAAAATCTTTGGTGAGCAACTGACATCTGTTGTGATACTGGTGCCCTCTGCCATCAAATCTGTTACCAGCTTTAGTTACCAGCTTTCTTTTAAAATTAGATTCAAATGTACTCCAAATATTATCAAGCAGTGGGGAAACTGAGTATTTCTACCTGTTATTGAATTATAAAGAAAAACAATCCTGACAGACATTCAGTATTACTGTAAAGGTAAGATCTAAGTACTCTCTTAGTAAACATTCTGTGAGATTTCCACATGGAGCTTCACATTGTAGAACAATCTAAAAGATTCATCTAACAAATTAAAACACTCATTTGTTTTTCAACAAGCAAAGTGAAGACTTCAACAGAACCTTTTTTGTGTTTGATTTTGGTTTTCTTTTTTATTTTATTTTTAGGAAAAAAACTTTTAAAAGTCCCTTTTTAGACTGAATTATTTCCATATAGATTCAGAAAAATTAACTGTAAAATTAACAACTGTCTTGCAGATTGCAGCTCCTCCAAATACCAATATAGACTAATAAAACCATTAGTTACATCTTTAGTATCATCATCAGTTTATTTATATACCCTCAGTCTTCCATTCTGGTTTTCTTTTCTTGTACTTCATGTATTCTGTTTACCTTTCTCACACAGGTTTCAGCACCTTTCTCTGCATGAGATCTATCAAGCAGCAATGTTCACAGAAACATCAGGGAAGCAAGATGTGAAAAGCAAAGGGAAACTTGAGAAAAATATGTAAATTATAGGCAAATCTGGTTATGCCACCTGCAGTTTAACTTGTCTGTCACTTTCCATTTTTAAACTTTAATTTCAGATACTTAATAATTATTTTAAGTGTTAGAATAGAATACCTACCCTTTTCTTTCTGTGCAAAAGTCTTAACAAATTTTAGCAATTATCTGACCATGTTTAGGAATGTTTTATTTAGCACTGCATTGCTCTAACTAAATCAATTTTTACAGAATTGTTTGTCAAAATCCAAGCCCACTCATTCTACGCAAGAAAAAATTTCTAAGACTTGCTCTTGTGTAAGTCTTGAAATTCCTTTTGAGCAAGGGCTGCATTTAGCTCATTATAAATGCTTAGGATTACCTGCATTTAACAAATCTCTTTGGAACACATTTTTTCCTGAAAATGTTGTCTCTCCTGAGCATTCCCAGGCCCCACCTTCCAGGCTTAGAGAAAAAAAAAAAGGAAGCCAGGAGCGGAATGGAAAAAGAGGGTAAGAGAAGGGCATAGAGGTGCTTAGTGAGAGGTGAGTGTCAAAGTCAGGAATTTGTGACTGGAAAGGTTTAGAGAAGTGCAGGAGTGCTAGGGCAGAAAGTAAGACGTTCTGCACAATATTAATAGAATTCACAAACATTTCAAACATTCATATCAGCTTGTATGACTGCTTTAAGGTCAGTATTACTTGAGGTCCAGGGCTGTTATTCCCAGTGATTAGATCATATTCTTGTGGTACTCCTGTACACAGCAAGAGGATGACACAAGTAAATGTTACTTTGTGAAAACAGAAATTACAGAACTCATCTTCAAGAACTGTTTTGTCTCAACCACTTCCAAATAAGTGTTTATGAATGAAAATACAGTCATATGAAACTCCAACTCCGTCTCTACTTAAAAGATTATCAAATAGTGACAGCCACTATTAGAATTACACTCTTTCTTAACTAATGTATGATTAGTCTTCATCTTCCAAAACTCATCTGGAAAAATAAATCAATAATGGCTTATTTATAAGACAGCCACCGAAAAATTTCAGCTTCAAAACGAAATGACAGAATGAAGCCCGCAAACAACGGAGAAGAGCAACCTCTAGTGGTCATAAAGGTAAAAACGAGAGAAATCCTATGTACAGTCTTGTTTTTTCCCACTGGTCCAACATTAAAGGAATTTCAGCGGCAAATGGCGGAGCATGGGGACAGATTTTTTTAATCTGGACATATCACCTGAAAATTTAACTCTGCTAAATAAAAGGATACTCAAATCTTATGAAAACTATGTATGACAATGAAAGGAGAGAAGAGGAAGAATCTCCTTTCTGGCAATGTGCTATAAGACATGGATTTTGCTGTGCTGAAAGGTGCTTAATTTATTAGCTGCCACTAATAAATGGGAAAGTGTTTTACTTTAGAATGAGCCATATTTACATATAAAAATATGGCAACTGACCTGAAGGCCTGGCACTGCATATATGAATCTCAGGAGAACAAAATCTTTTCAGAGTTGGGTTATTTCCACAGCAACAAGTGATTTCATAGGTTTTGAAATAGTATATAGAGAAAAAGAGGTTTGTAGGAGTAGAAAGAGTGGAGTAGGATGGAAAACTATTAATAGTTTTCAGTAGTACAGATAATCTGTCATCTATTCTGTTCTACTGTTAAGCCAGTGATTAAATTTTATCAATCTAAAATTTAAAAAGGATCAGCTCTGAATTTAAAAGGATCACATCTAGTTTGGCGCATACTGGCAGCATTGTTACAAAAATGTTCCTCTGCCACTGCTAAAGCCAAAAAGATAATCTAAAAATAAGGATGTGTTGCTTTTATTATAGTTGAAAAACTTTCCCAAAGGATAAAAACCTATGATCACTGCAGCATATCATCTACCAAAGGAAGTAACAGGGAGATGAGAACTAAACAGCTGCAGAAAATTGCTCACAATCTCTGTGATGAGTTTTTCAGCATTTTAGACCAGTTCCAGATTTCAGTCTAGAATCACAAAAATTTCAGCTACCCATTCAGGACTTTCACAGTCCTACAACTGTGAAATAACATTGTAAGACTTAGAATATTCAAACCTTCCTTTTTTTTAAGGAAGAAAAAGGATGACCATCCTCAGGTCTTCAACAAGAATAGCTAGGTAAATGCATCACACAATGTTTGCTTCTGTCCATCTCCCTCTCACCCACTCTCCTAGGAAAGTTTTATCCTCCCTAGCTAGGCAAACTGGTACCAATAATCCAGATGACCAGCTGGAAGAAGAGGGCTTCAGAGACCCAGACGACATTAGTAACTCCATAGAATTTAAGGACTATTCATATTCCTGCAGGCTTTGGCATCCCAGCTCCATCCCAGTCTTGTTCTGTGTTAACTTTTTAGAGCCCATCTCAATCTATTGTTTAATTGACTACCACTCATCCACACCATGCAAATTAGAACTGTGGACTGCTCTTTTACTGCATGACTTCACTTTGACTCTTTACTTTCCATTAGTTAATAATAAAGGGTGAATGATCATCCTGCAACAACCGAATTCTTTATCTGCTGACTTTCTTTTAATGCAAATCTAAACTTCCTTTGAATATCCACACATCATCACCAGTAAACCTGTGACTCAAATCTTCAGTCAAATAATTTATCATGAATAGTAGGCTATAATATATCAACAGTTGAAGTTAAATTGTTCAAAACTAGAATGCAACTATTTCACAGTCTAGAATAAGCAAAAGATAGCACCCTATCTTTAAAAAAAAAAAAATCATCAAACTGGGGTTGAACTATTCAAGTCAGAATCCCACACTTTATGGCAACAAAAAGAAAAGAAAAGCATTTTGCCTATAGATCAGTTAAGAGGTGGGGCTTGTTATGCTGACTATTATTAGTGGCCAACACTTCCTATTTCTAGATGCTGTTCCCACTTTTCAATATCCCGGACAGAACTTATTAGGCAAGTGAAATTTTCACACTGAGGCAAAGATTAATATTTGGTCCATGTAGATAAACTTAGTCCATCCATTTCTGAAAGTAAAACACAGGAAAAATGCAATTTGTGTCTGACTTTAGAAAGTCCTGACAACTTTCAGTGCAAAATCTGGCAATGACTGAGCAGGTTTCATACTGATGGAGAAACAAACAGGGTGAGAGGAAGAGTGGAGAGAGGGAGACTAGGGAAAATCCAGAGGAGAACCACCTCACAAAGAGGGAGTGAGGATATAAAGTGGAAATTCAGCGAAAATGAATGGAAGAATGGAAGAATGGAAGAATGGAAGAATGGAAGAATGGAACAATGGAAGAATGGAAGAATGGAAGAATGGAAGAATGGAAGAATGGAAGAATGAATGATGAGCAATCAGACATGGTGGAAGGAGATAGATTCATCTAGATATCAAAATGGTACAAAGAGGCCAAGGGGAGTGAGAACTCAAAAGTAAAGACTAGGGAAAAAAACAGAGAGAGAAAACCTGAGAAGCTAAGAAGTTGAAAAGCAAGGCATGACAGTGTAGCACAGGGAACCTCTAAACTACCAAAGCTCAATGAATAAACCCAGAAACAGCCTAAAGACACAGCTCTCAAAATACAGAAAGGAGGCGTGGTGTGTCAGCCTTGGCCAGCAGCCACGCATCCACCCAACTGCCTGCCTGTGGGAGTTTTTCTTCACTGACTTCAGGGCCAGGATTGATACTGCAGGGGTATTTAACCAGGGTTCTAACACTCATCTGCTTCCCTGTTCAACAGAGGAAGGGCAGAAAAAAGATGGAAAAACTCACTGGCCAAGATAGGGATGGAGAGACTGTTCCATCATGGGCAAAACAGACTTGACTTCTGTAAAGTCAATTCAATTCACTGCCAATTAAAACAAATGTGAAAAGTGAAAACAAACGCTAAAACAACACCTTTCCCCCATGTTTTTCCAAAGCTTAAACATAATCCTCCACTCTGAAATCCTGGGGAAGGGATGGGACACAGATAGAATGCCATGAAAATGAGGGAGGGGAAAAAGAAGCTCGCAAGTGAGCACGAGGAAATTACACACACAAGAGCTCTACTAGGTAGGTTGAAGAGGACAGAAATTAAAGGCTGGAGTAATTTGAGTTTGTCCCTCTTGCAGATAATGATTACAAGGTATTAATTACAGTATCGCAAATTATTTTCCTGATAACCTCCTTTCAGCAGAGCCAAGGAACTCCACCTGGGGAAGAGATCATGTCGAAGAGGTTACTGTGGACAGTCAGCGAATTAACTATTCCAAGAGACAATGAGAAGCACCACAGAAGAATCTATGAGAAAACAGTTAGTTCTTATTTTCAAAGTGCTACTTGGATACTGTGCTGTACAACAAGGGATTTTTGAAAAAGATAAAGACAAAAGACTTAAGATAAAATATATTGAAGATAAATAGCTTAAGATAAAACAAAGTAGCTGCTTATCTGGGACACGAAGAAAAAATCAAGTCTGGAAGAAATATCACAAGTTCCTCAGGTCCATATTTTGCCTAAGGCATGCTTTAGCTAACTCTCAACTGTTTTTGATGCTTCTTTCCAAAACTTCTTGAACAAATA
This sequence comes from Regulus satrapa, assembly GCA_013396955.1. Taxonomy (NCBI): domain Eukaryota; kingdom Metazoa; phylum Chordata; class Aves; order Passeriformes; family Regulidae; genus Regulus; species Regulus satrapa. The sequence goes on along the minus strand of VWZN01004553.1, from coordinate 691,140 downwards.
CTCCAAATAATTTTTTGCTGGTGCTGCTTCTCCTCATATTAGAAAGTTTTTGCAATGTCTTAACAAATCAACTATGCAGACATTTAAGTAATCCATCTAATTATTTATCTTACTTCAGACTGCTCTAAGCAACCTTAGCTGTCAGTTTTTATTTTCTTTCACACAGTTCTCATGTGCTTTTTTTCCTGGATTCAGCATTTTGAAATATATAAACATTTTAATAAGGAATTGACCTCCATCTTTAAAGTTGTGGCAATTTTTTCCCCATCATTCCAATTAAAAATCTCTCCTATAAATGAATTTCCATCATTACCTTTTACCTTAGACATGGCTTTCTCTCTCTCAGCATTGGCAAATCTACTTGAGATTTCCACCCTTTTTTGGCTAAAAAAAGAACCTTTTAAAGTCAACTCTTTTAAGACAGCTCCCTCAATACTCTCACACAATCTGCATTCAGTCAGTCCACAAGACACTGAAGAGTGTACTGAAATTATATAGTGTTCTAGATGATGTCTAGGAAATGAAAAAAACTGCCTCAACAGTTTATATGTTCTGAAAATATCTTGCCAGATAAATCCTAGCTTAACATTCAACTTTCTTTATGGCTACACCACACCACCTCTCTTATCTTTTCCCACAGACAAGATACTTGCCTGCAGATTAAATTCTTGCTGGTGGTCCAAAATGAACACCACTGCTCTTTGAATGACTGCATTATTTCTGTTTCTGTAATCCAAAAGTTCATCTAATTTGTGAATTACATGGTCACTCCTTCATCACTGTTTTCCATATTCATCTCATCAGAAGATTTCTTCAGCACATGTTAATTTTCTCATGCCTCCACCACTAATGTCCTGAAAGTCAAATCCATGCCTGCGTTTAAAAGAACATCCCACCATTCTCAATTTCCCTTTAAAATGTTACCTTCTATCAGACAGTTACTGATTTCATATCTCCTTATTCAACCCACATTCTATTTTCCTATACTAGCAAATTCCAGTATATCACCAAAAAATTATGAAATCACTGACTTTCCATGTTGGCTTTTTGCTTTTATATACACCATTTACATTTAATTGAAGAAAATCAAAACAAAACCAAAAATCCTCAGAAGCTCTACACACTGAAAACTTGAGAAAAACTGTTCTACAATGAGATAATTTGAGTTGTTTTTTCCAATATATTCATTTTCTTATCACTTGTTCAAAGCTGCCTATAAACAAACACATTCATTGTCAATGATAGTAGCGCTGTTTAAAGAATTACAATGAAAATATACAGGATTATGAGGTATTTTTAAATTATTTTCTACCTCAATTATGGGAGTTAGGCTAATTCAAATACAAGGAGGAGCATCCATGCTATTTAATTTGCAATTGATTCACAAAATAATACATAATTCAATAGGGTGGAGTGTATCCCAGATATCCTAATTGGGTCATTTTTGTTGCATTCATCAGCATTTTAATAAATCTCACAACTATCTCATCTGAAAATCTCTTTACTTGGTCATCACAACCATCTGGTGAGGTCCTGTGGTTGCTTTAGCTGAATGTAGGTCTCTAAATATGCATTTTTACAAATTACATTGTAAGCTTCTGAAACCACATCTGGACTTTGTCTCTTTTAGACATTACATTTGTAGTGGGGCAAGGCTTTTTGATGTGGCTGAGAAAAATAAACATAATTCTTGGATTTCCCATACAGAAAGAGAACAAGAAGTCCAGGAACAACTTAATAGCCAGACATGGTTTTAATCTCTCCCTTTAAATGAATATTTAATCAGCTCAAGAAATTGGCTTCCTGATCATCAGTACCAGTGGAATGAAGACAGCATTCAAAGTCAGACTCTTGTTTGGCAGGTTTCTTGTGCCACACAGCTGAAGCAGAGGCGAGACAAACCTCAAACTGCTCAGACTATGATCAGTTTGTTAATGTAACCCTCTACCTGCAGCTGATGAAAGCACTGAGGACATTTTATTGAAAAGAAGCAGACTGGGAGAAGGCAGCCGGGAGTCAGAACACTGCCCATATATGAGGCTGGGGACAAGCAGCCAGATTTCACCAGAGGACCTTCCCAGCTCCATGGGGAAGGTAATACTCCTCTTCAGATGTTAAAAAAGTTGCACCTGCACTGTCACCTGGACTCTTAGCTCAAAGTAAAGCTTCTGTATACAAGTAGAATAACTCTCCTCCCAGTTCAGTATTGACATTGTTATTATTTGTATTTTGCCTGATCATACTGCTGACAGAACAGTCCACCTCATATCAGGGTTCTTGCTATGGTGCTTCTTTCACAGCTTACTTTCGCATGTCACTTCCTATCTCCCACTATGCTTCCCTACATTTTCTTCACTGCTTTAATCACAGTTCCCATCCCCTCCTAAACTTTGCTCCCCATTCCCATTTAAAAGGCTATCATAATCAAACAGTAAGCAGTGTTGCAGTTACCCTTGACAACAGCCAGAGTGTTTTCAGTAGGCTTCCCAATGAACTGCTCAAATGGGAGTATAACGAAGCTGAGGGATGAGTCAACAACAACCAAAAAAAAATCCTCACACTGAGCTTCAAAAGCTCCTTTAAAGCATTAGTTTTGCTATCATGCTTGCAACCCCAAAATGCCATATTCCTCCCTTCCTGTCTATTTACCTAATTACTCCTTACAGATACAACAGCACTGATCCAGTGGTAATCTTTTCCTCATTCATCAGTAATGAAAGCAGCGACCAGAACACAGAAAGGCTCTACCTAGTTCCCTTGTGGTTTTGGAAGATTGGTGCCCTATGCCACAGAGCTGGGGCAGAGCACTCAAACTGCACGGCAAGATCCAGTTTGCACCAAGAGTGCTGTAAACCTGTCTATAACTGTGGCTACTGTACATTATTCAGTGTATATTTGCTAGGCCAACAGGACAGTAATGAATCACAGGAGATATGAAGCCTACCATTTTACCTAAAGAGAAAGAAAACTGCATACTAACCAAGAGTAAGCAATAAATCAAGATATTAATTCACTGTACATATGCACACTCTGTTTCCAGAGGGGGCAAAAATACATATTCTTAAATATAAATGTTAAAAATGTTAATATAAATGTGTGCAACAGTTTAGCCAGATCGTTCTCTGCTCCCCAACAGGGTTTCAGGCAAGCCCAGAACTTCAATTCATCTGATTAAGTCAGGTTAGAAGGACTTCACAGATTGAAGGACTTCAAGCAATCAAAACACACAGCCCTACAGTTGAATACCATAGAGTTGTACCTCAGATTTATTGTGCTCGTAAGTCCATATTACTGTTAACAAACTACAGTGACTTTACAGGGTTGTAGCAGATCCATCAGGCAATGCCTGTTCATCCAAGATATCATTAAAATTTAGATTTTAATGGTGGCATGGCATGCAAAACTACATGCATAAACCTTAGATAGTTATTTCTTCCAGCTAGAATGATAGAATTGTTTAGGTTGGAAAAGACCTCTTAGATCATTGAGTCCAAGTGTGCCATGATCACTACTAATCTACGTCCCGAAGAGCCACATCTACACAGCTTTTGAACACTTCCAGGGCCCATGGCTCAACCACTTCGTTGGGCAATGCTTGACACTTTCTGTTCCAATGCTTGACAACTCCTTCCATGAAGAAACCGTATGTAATATCCAATCTAAGGCTATCGTTTCCTGTAACTTGTTACTAGGGAGAAGAGACTGACCCCACATGGATACTACGCTCCTTCCACATAGTTATAGGGGAGCAATGTGCTCTCCCTTGAACCTGCTTTTCTCCAGGCTAAACAACCCCAGCTACCTCAGCTGCTCCTCACCAGCCTTGTGCTCCACACCCTTCACCTGCTTTGTTGCCCTTCTCTGGACAAAGTCCAGCACCTCAATGTTTTTACTGAACACAGTGCTTTAGGTGTGGCTTCACCAGTGCTGAGTACAGGGGCACAATCACTGCCCTGCTGTCCACACTCTTGCTGATCCAGGCCAGGATGCCATTTGGCCTTTTTGGTCACCTGGGCACATGCTGGCTCATCTTCGGCCAGCTGTTGACCCCAGGTTATTTTCCTATGAGCAGCTTTCCGGACAGGTATGGATCTTTTCCCCGGGGCTGCAGGACCCAGCACTTTGCCTTCCTTAACCTCATACCATTGGCCCTATCCTCCACATACTCCAGGAATCTCCTAGAATGTTTCCTCTCTGCTGTATCATATTTCCAGCTGACAGCTGGTAAGCTCAAAGTGGCCCATGAGAACAAGGGTTAGAGATCTTGAGACTTCTCTCAGATGCTTGTGGAATATTTTGACTGTTTATTTATCCTGGTTGGGTGGCCCATAACAGACTCCCACCATGAAATCTGCCTCATTGACCTTCCTTCTGGTTCTTACCCATAAACACTCAATCCTATTGTGACCATTAATGAGCTCTGGGCAGTCAAAACATTTCCTAACATACAGAGCTACTCCACCACATCTGATTCCTTGCCTATCCCTTGTAAAGAGTTTAGAGCATCCATTCCAGCACTCTAGCTTCTGCTAAAGCTGTCACATGGAGTTAGCAGGATTTCTGGGGAAAGGGAGGAAAGTTATTCCCTTTTATGAAACAGACAGAAGACCAAATAAGAGAAGAGGCTAATGAAAAGATATTCTATAATGGATGAATTCAACTACCTTCAGTGGACTATCACACTAAAGTACTCACAATAAATCCAAGTTTTTTGTAGTCTCGAGTGTACATAGATTTCCGTTTCTCCATACTGCCACTGCTGTTGTTAGGTTCCGATTCAGCATCAAAAGCAATTCTTCGGAGTTCAAATATGATATCCCGCTGAGCCTGTTAAAACAAGGTTAAAAAAAAAGGGTTAATATAACTGATCTCTCACTTAATTATACAATACCACAAAAGGTGTTTCAGAACACGGTATCCCTCCCCACTGGCCAATGTTCTTGTGTCCAAATTCCCTACTTCATACTTGGAGACACAGTCAGCAAGACTGACCTCGTGGTTCCCACTTTTAAAAGTCCTCACATTTATGAGATTCACATGCAGGTGCCTAAGTGCTGACTTCTAGAAGTGGGACCCAGGTTAGCATGGCCACTGTCTACACAGTTTTAACCACAGAATCCAAGAGATCACATACATTCCAAATTAAGCTGGTACTTAATCACCTTGCTGGATGAACACAAAATGACTCAGCACTCTCTGTTCATTTTGGTAACTATCCATTTTTTGCTACCGCAGAAAGAGTCAAGGGAGGAATTACTGCAACTGGAAATGTCTCAAGACAGTGATAACCACCCTACCAGCAATATTTACAACACTGTGTTAGTCACTCTCTATGGAGATGTGCACTAATTGACTGCATGTACATTCCCAAGAGTCAAACTTTCTCATCTCAAACTTAGGAAGCATAAAATCCTACAGCATGATGCTACTTATGTTTACAACTATCCCACTCTTCCACCTCTCTTCTCCAAATTATTAGCAAGCCTTAAGCTTACTTCACCTTAAAAACGAAATCAGGTTCCCCCTTATAAAGAGCCTAAATGAAGGCCACAAAAATTAAAGAAACAAAACACATCATCCCTATGGCTCATCAACCATATATTTAAATTTCTGGAATATCTTAGGGGAGTGTCACTTTTTGCACAATGAACAATATCGAAGTTGATATAATGCGAACAATAAACAAATGAAGTACTTTATAGGAACCCAGTAACAAAACCAAGGTTTATTGTTACACAATTCAACTCTAGCATGCCAGATGGTTTTCATGCAAACATTTAATTTAGCTCTACAGAAGTACTTTTGGAAGGACCATATATCTCTATTGCTATTGAGAAGGGCACAAAGAAAACAAATGCTGGACAGCTGCTCAGAGTTTCTGCTCAGAAGGACAGAAAATTCAGTTCACAGAACTACATCCTAAGATGGATGTAGTCCTGGTCATTTTGTTGTACTTTTGCACAAGGAATGAAATAGCCAGGTCATCTTCTTACAACCAAAGAAACCATAACCAACCTTCACAGAGAGAGAAAGTGAATTATGTTCCTAGCAAGTGGTTTTTTTCTTCCCTGAAGGGCTTTAGGTGCATCAGTGAGGAATTGTCTTCTTCCTGCTAAGATCTTGCCAGATGTTTACCTGATCTTGTGGATCCATTTTTGTCATCATTCTGTCTTCCAGAAGATTAAAGGTAAGCACTTGGAGAACATATAGCTGGTGTGCCATTTCATTATTGATGGCTGTCTGTGCCCTGATTACATGCTGCAAAGAGAGACAGACTTGGGTGAATCAGAAAACTACATTAGGTGCAGTCAGGTGTTTCCATTTCTAAGTATGTTCTTGCTATGCAGTAGTAATCTATTGCATACTTCAGAAATTAAAGAAAGAAAACCCAAACAGCCAAAAATTTCTAAACACGAATAATAACCACCACCACTACCCCCCACCACCACACACAGCCTTGAAAATCAGACCAGGACTTTCACTACTGATTCAGACACTGTTTAAGTAACTTAAGGAGACAGGACCTTACACTATATAGGGTCTGTGCATATATTGAGAAGTAGCATTGAAAAAAACAGTGCTGAGAATTCACTTCAAAGAAAAATTAATTCCATCCCAAGAGCATTAGAACTCTGTATTTTATTTCTTTTTTTTCTAAGAGATTATACTAAGAAAATATTTAAGAGAGCAGCTGTCTGAGCAAAAAAGTATTCAGGCTACAAACACAGCCAGAGAATACAGTGATTTAGCAGGCCTCAATAGGGAGTCAGCATCACACCACAATCCTGCCTCTACTAGACAACTCCAATCTGTATGAGGAAGACTGCTTAGAAATACATTAGTATATGATGCCTTATACATGCAGAATTTCCCATTCAGAAAGCAAACACAAAACTGATGGGCAATTTAAAAATCCCTGGTGTGCCAAAACCACCAAGACCCAGGCCTCTAAACACAGAAAAGTACACAAGAAAAGAGTCATCAAGTGGAAGATGATGTTGCGATCTTCCAGAGAATAAAAGAAACTGTCTGCCAAAAAGCACTGGAGCATTTTATGACAATAAATAAACACCTAAGAACACTATCCTTATGATTTTTTCCAAACTTCTTATGAACTCAACCAGTGTAAAAACTGCCTTCTGAGAATATGCCTTCTTAAATAAATTCTGGGGGTTTTGTATGCACCAGTGAAATTATGATAGCAAATGAGAAAGTGTGAGGGGTTGTTTGCTGTTTGGTTCACTTTACACTCACTAAAAAGAAAGACTTTCCCTTGTTTCATTGAAGATGTAGTCTACTCAAACATCAAAGGCAAAATCCCCAATTTTCCATGATAGCAGATGCAGGTAATCAATATTATATTCATTAACTATTTCATTAGCTTTAATTCATGCTTCTTGTGTGCAAGTCATGATGAATTTTTCCAATCAAGACAGAATAATCAAAAGAACAAAAAAAACCCCTAGGGCATTTAATACTGTATTTTCATGAGGACACCACAACTTCTGTGACTGAGAAAATAACCCTTCCAAAAAGCAGTTTTGAACCCATTCAACCACCATTCAAACCTTATCTTCTATATTAAAAGGCTTCAAAACATATCAGAATACAAAGCTAATTAAAACATATTGAGAGTAGACCTATGAACACCAAAAATGGAGTCACTTTTTTTCTCTTCTACTCAACAGTAACTTTGACAACCAAATACTTACAGTTAAGATGATGGAACGAAGCTGCTTTTGTGCCAAAATATTTGCCATTTCCTGATTTAGTAAAAAAAAAAAAAAAGAAAAGAAAAAAAAGAAAAGAAAAATTATAGCCAGAATAGCCAGAAGCAGGTATTTTAGTGTCATGGCTAGAAAAACACTGACTTAAAAGATCCTGCATTTCTGCATTGTTACTTATAAATGAAAGGAAGCAGCATATCATCATTACAACTGTATGCATCATTTGGGGGGGATCACAAAATCTGAATACTCTACCATGAAAAGAGAGACCAAGATAGTTTAAAGTACATCACAGGCTGAGGGTTTGGTGATCCAAAATCTGTGGCGAAAGACTTCAGAAGAAAGCTCAGTGGGTTCAAGAGAGTATTTACATGCTTGTTCAAGCACAACCTTCCCCCACAAACAATACAGGAGGAACCATGGATTGGAAGCCAGCCAGGACTTTAAAACATATTGTCAAATAAAATGTTTATTTATTTAAATATTTCAGCTGTTTTAAAGTGCTCTAATCTCCATTCAATAAATCAGCCTGCAACTCAGTACCGTTTCATTATGACAAATGATCATTCATCCCTGTATTTTAGTAGCAATGTTGACATCAGTCCACTCTTTTGCTTTAAATTAGCTTGGCTTTCTAGACCTATCTGAAATCACTATCAAGATGAATATGCTTTTACTTTAATGCTTAAGCAGCTGATCCCAACTGTCCACACTGAAAACCGTCCTACAGTGAATAGGAGGGAATATTTTACACTTACCAAGCATAAGATTCTAATCTTAACCAAACCTGCAAGAGCATGCCCTATTTTTAAGTTCCATGAGCTGTTCCATCAGTACAGAAATGTGTGTGCTGTGTATGTATGAGAGATATGCTTGCAGATGCAGTGCATTCTTACTGAACTTTGTGAGAGCTGAAGACTAATGTAGAATAAATCCTAGTCACTTTCATATATTAAAAAATCCCCTAGAAAACAGAAAAGCTGAAACTATAACACTAAACATACTAAGAATTCATTACTAAAACACATCTGCAGAAACACTGCAAATAAAGCAAGTGTTAGGCAAGAACTTGCTCAGAAAAAGCAAATTATTCTTATTGTGAGATGGGAAGCAGTCACAGACGATGAACTCTTCTTTGCACCAGGTAAAGTGCGCTGCAACAGAACATGGGAGTGAAAAAGAAGGAACAAGGGACCAAAGACAAGAGAAACTCACATTTTAAGCCTTTTCTGGCTGCACAGGTTTCAATTGCACATGACAGCAAAGAAGCAAAGGAATGGATGATATACATGGCTCAATCTCTTCCAGAAATGCACAACTGAGCTGCAGGGGGAGTGCCAGGCACACAATATACTTCCATGTTTCTTGGAACAGACTGGCTGGATTTTCGTCTAACTATGTACCCACTGCCAAAAGATTAACAGGTACAGAATACAAGATGGTATTTTGCATTCAATGCAAAGAAGATAATAGAAAGGAAATTCTTTTATTTACTTTTTAGAAGATCATCGAATTGTTACTTCTTTCTTATAGCTATCATTTAAAAAGCTGTTAACAAGATACTGGGTTTTCTTGTCACTTGAAGTAACAAGCATTACAAAACCAATAATTGCATCAAAATCAACTTTGTGTCCAAAACCGTTATAGTCATTAGCAGTTAATAAGCTGCCTCTTCTAATAAAAGTATTGTACTGGCTGAGGAGAACAAGAATTATCTGACCAAATTTGCCATCTTATTTTCCATAGCAATGTCTCTGCAAAAAATGCAGTCAAATACGAAAGAAGCATTTCAAACATTCACAGTATCATTTCAATGTGCAAAATCCCAGCTCTTTCAAAACAGAGTTTTTATTTCTTCTTTTTATTAGTAACCTAGTTTTCTCTAGATGATTTGGTCCTTGACAGGGTCAGAAGAAGCAGAGCAACCAGAGAGTCCTCATTAAAAAGAAAAATCTTGGACTTCTTGGGTTTTGCATTCGAGAAACAGAGAGAGAGAAGAAAAAAAAAAAAAGAGGGGAAAGAATTCAGACAGCAGTACCAATTTAAATCCCTTCCTTAATTGCAGAGCAGCCATCCACATCATGCCTGTAAGTTGGAAGCAGAGAGGGTGCCAAAGTTCTTGGAGTCATATGAGTTTTGGTGCAGCTTCTCACTTCCAACCATATTAGTAGTGCTGAACATTAACTTTTGAGTGCCCATCACCAGATAACTGCATAAGACTGCATCACCTCAGTTCATTGTCTTAGAAAGACAGAGTTCAGTAAGTGCCATCTGTTAATGCTATTTGGAAGGCAATGGACGCCTACCTCCTCTATTGTATGGTTTATTAATTAACTACAAGACAGATATAAAGAGAAACCAGATTCTGACTGCATAGTCTGGGTTATAAAAGACTGAGGAAAAATTTCTTCAAGTGTCAGAGCTGTTAGCCTTCAAAGCCAAAAGTAGATCATTATCTCCTGATGATCATAAACTCCACGACTAACAATTTTGTGTCACAGCATAAGGTACTACAGGTGAAGTCTGCCTGGCTTACTGCCAGCCTCACTAGGTGGTTGCACTGTTAGAAAGATGCAGTTTTGCTTGCTGGCAATATGCTGTATTACTGTCATTCAAGGAACCCATGCCCACTGATTAATATTGAAGTCTTATCTACATCTGACATTATTCCTCCACTTCAAATATGACAAGGCATACTTTTCACAGAAACACAGCAGCGACCATTCACAAAGGGAAAAAGCAAAAGCTTTGGGTTTCTTACAAGGATCTATTATAAATTGATGCCAAAATTGAAAGAAAATAAGTTTTTTTTCTAATTTTTGGTTAATAGGTGCCTTCTTGCCTTAGTTACAAAAGGCTGTATTGGAGGAAGAAGGAAAAAAAGAGGGGAATTGAAGAGCTTTTTTTTCCTAATTAAACCCTGGTTATGCTTTTCCCTGTTTGCAGTGTTAAAATTATTTTTAAGAACAAGAAACAAAACCCAAAAAGCCAACCAGCCCCCCCTCAAAAACCCTCATTAGGGCTTTGATGTTTGTTTAAACAGTCTCCAGCATTTAAAAATGTAAATAAAGCTAAGGAAAGTCCTTGTCAGAACTGACTAGCAACTCTCAGTGAACTGTTCTGGACATTAACAGTATGTCACCACAAGAATTATCATCATTGTTCCTGGTGATAGAAATGTTAAATAAATAAATTACTAAATCTGTTTTGACACAGGCTGGTAACTTCATAAATATGGATAAAACTCTGCTATTTCATAACACTTCACATTCCATCCCCATTTAACATCAAGTAGCAATCTTGAAATATTTCCTGATATCTGGCACTAAAGTTAACTTAAAATAGCACACTATAAAAGTCATTAAATGCTTACATGGCAGATATTTTTGTTTTCAAAAGAAACACACTTTTAAATAAAAAAATTTGGGGGGAAAACATTCTACAAAAAAGTAGCCTGGATTTACAAGCTGTGCTGGCAAAGAATTCAGTACAATAAATACTACAGTCAGCCACAGTCAATATGGTTCATATGAGGTCACAGGGAATTTCAAAAGCATGGAAGAATGTTTAATCTCTCCTAATACTGGTGCAAGACAGAGGTAGCTCCATTAAAATGAATTCTATCCCAGCATGAAACAACAGAAGTAGTTTCAGTTTGAATTAACCACAGGAAAAGTGTGACTGGGACAACTGCAGGTATGAATATGAAACACAGTTTCCCCTAGAGATGCACAGGCATGCAACCCCCATCAACTTACCTGCCTCTTGTCATCTGGTGCTTTAAGGAAGAGTGCATTTATTACCGCAATCGTGTACGTCTGGATTTCTTGGTCTGTCCTGTTTGGAGCAATGTTGTAAATGTGAGAGAAGAACACAAATGCACATGAGCTGTAGAAACTGATTGTCCAGCTGCATTTCTGCAGGTAGATTGCAGGAGCTGTTTGCACTTCATGTTAACCATGTAATTTATGTAATCAAGGTTGGCCATGACCAGGCTGTCTTTATTATTGAGAGAGAGATGTGTCCCAAAGGGAGATTCAGAATTCAAAAAAGGTGGAATGAACTGCCCCTTGAACTGCCATTGACCCTCCACTGATCATAGCAAGAGTCTGATAACTGGTTTCCATCAGGTGCACAGTAGCTGAAGATAGGAAGAGGAATCTTCCCTAAAGGTTTCTGGAAACGAACCGAGTATTAAAGCTTTTCAGGTGCATTGAAAATGTCACAGGTGGTAGAAAAGCATAAGTATGTACAGTATGCTACTCTGTGCTACAAGAGGCAGCTTCCATCCATTTAAACACTTAACATTACTATGTAAGAAAAAGCCCTTCCCTTTTCAAATACACATTCAGCAAAAGCCGGGCAATTTTTGTTTTGCACTCTTCCCATTGTCTGGCAAGCAAAACAGGCCCATCTGTACACCAATGGCATTAAGCATTTTATTACCATAGGGTGCTCTTCTCTTCATTCCCCACTTCAAACTACATAGGTAGCTTATAGAAAAACAAACAAAAAACCCCGATGGCCAGGTAACTCCAGAAAGATTGTAACCAGTTATACAGTCACTTGTAGTGAAGTCAAGAATCATACAGGAGGTTGCTGGTCTCCATGCCACTATTTTTCCTCCAGATATTTTGCCATTTTCAAGGGGGGAAATCATCATATCAAGTGGTAGTCAAAGACACTCACCCCTGCAGATGTGGGATTAGCTGCCCAATTGTGATCTCCTGTGCTACCTTCTGGTACAGGTCATGGCTATTGAGCACCATTGATTCCAGGATTGCCAGCGACCGTTGCAAGATGGAGATGTCTGAGGCAAATTTGTTCACGTAGCTTGCTATCTACAAATACAATCATTCAGAGAGTTTGCATCTTGTCATGAAAACAGGGAAAAGTAAGAAAACAGTCGACGTGGTTCACAAAGGCGTTAGGGAAAAAAAAAAGTACTCTTGTCCATGTGCCAGTTATCTGTAAATACCTGAAAATGATCAACCAGGCACAGTATACAAAGTATACAATGGCACAGGTTCTACAGCTGGCACAAGTCATGAAAGGTTATTGTCAATATTCGTATGACTGAAATACATGCTTCATCATTACATTACAAACATGACAAATCAGCAACAAAAAAAATTAAACAATTGTAATTTTTGTGTAGAAAACTTTGAAAAATAAAGGAAACTAGTTCTCATTTTCTCAAAAAAGAAATTGTACAATTTTTTCTAAAAAAATATCTCTCTCTAAAAAATATGCTTAAAACAAATGTTTCAAAAGAGAATCTTATAATCTTATATAATCTCATAATCTACCTGTCTGGCCAAACACAATCTAGAAAAACATGCATTTTTCTTCTGCTTGCTGTTACCAACAATGCTGAAATCTCTTTCCAGGTTTACCAGTTAAAACTCTGTTGAAGACCAGGACAACTGTTTCCATAACTGTCTAGAGTCCAGCTTTTCTTTAAAAACCTTCCCTTTTACTGCAAGCTACCACAAGCAAATGACACATTAATTAAAACCAAGTTTGCCCTCTGCTATTTTGTGGTGTGGCGATGACAAGCTGCACATTCATCTGCAGAGTCAACACAGCCTGTGCAGTTAAGATGTGGCAACATGCTTTCTCCTGCATGCTGCCCAGCCCACGTACCCAGCTTCCTGGGAAGAAACCTGCCTTCTGCTGATGCAGGAAGTGAGAACTGCACAGGTTTTCTTCGAATACACCAACAGCACAGTCAAAATGAAAGGCACCCAAGAAAGTACAGACAGAAGTGCTGTGTGACCACAGTTACTTGCTCTCTACAGCCGAATAACAAACTACAGTGGCCCTGTCTCAAGTCTGATATGTTCCTTCCAGAAAATTTCACACATCTCTTCAGTACTGCTACAAGCCGCTACGGTGGTTATACTGTTTCCAAGTCTGGATGCTTGCTGAGACCTAAGAATTGTCTCCCTTTAGGAGGAAGAAAGGCCTGCCCTATGCTCATAAAAGCTGTCCAGCAACCTGTAAAAGTCACATTAAAATGCTGACACATGGACAAAGGTATGTTTTGCACTTATGACATTTTAAGTAATACTGAAGGAGCAAAACACCCAACTTTGTCAGGAGACAAGAAGGAAAGAGGCACAGATTTTTCTTCTTGTAATCTATTACAGCACCTTTGCTTTTTGCTGTTTGCTCTGCTACTTGGTTTGCATTACCACAGAAGGAACATCCTACACCAAATGAAACTCATTTCATAAAATATACATTTACTTTATTTTCTGTAAAGAGCCAAGCTATGACTGCATAGAAAACAGGAGGAGAGAAGCAACTCGATTAGCCTTTTTCTATTCTGGAATTTCAGTATCTTCTCCCAGCAAGTCCTGAGCCAAATAATATTTACCATAGTATACAAATCAGTGTGCTGTTTAGAGCAACAAGCTGCATGTCAGAAGCACTGTGGTACCCCACCTCTCCTGATGGTCATCCAGATGTGTTCTGATGCATTGCAGCCAGAGCTGCCAGATCTCCACAGGGCCCACAAAAGGGACAGTGTATGCACAGAGCAGCTCTGCACCCCTCCTCACTCATTAAACCACGTGCCCCCTGGATGCCTCAGTTCTCAGGCATCCATGGATTGCTTGTGCAGCAGGAAAACAATGGGTCCAGACTGTGCCCCGAACTGCCAGACTTCTGTCACCCCTTTAGGAGCCCTAAGTTAAAAAATTAATAATTATTTACATTTAAGAATTTAAGAATTATTCTTGGTGTAGTAGCTCCTTCATGTGACAGTTAATGCTTCACTGGGATATAAGATTTTCATATCAGGGACCTGCAGAAATCTATCAGTATAGATAATTTGAACCTACATCTAGTAAAGGCTGCTTTGGCCTCATTTATTCTCTTGACCTTGGACCATAACATCTTTTAATCATAAACACAGACACAAGGTATAAAGCTGTGTTGTGTGTTTAAAAAGACACATCACACTGAACATAGATGCAAAACATCTAGTGGGTAACTTGCATGTCAAACTGTGTGCATTTATAATGACCTAGCTGGAGCACAAAGTCTGGCCAGAAATATGTTTGTCTACCTTGAAAAATAAGTCATGCAAGTTCCAGAGAGAACAAAATTTCATTAAAAAGAAATTCAATTCCCACACTTGAAGTTCTGAATGTTGGAAAAAAAGAGGTCCTTCTTGGGAAGAGACAGGAATCAACAAGAGTTCAAATTTGTGTTATTTGCTGTTTTCTGCTTATTAAGCATCACACAGAGAGAGAGCTTTTGACATCCAAAAATAATCCTGCATTCATTTATCAAAAATTCTGATGATTAAAACAATGCAAGCTCAGTGAAATACTGCATCTTTTCTAGAAAGGTGCAACTTGACTGCTTTGCATTTACACTCATGTGACAGGTTTTCACGAGGATCTCATTAAACATAAAATTATTTCTTCAGCAAAATACCTGCAACCTTAAATCTGCATAGTCCTCTTGGGACATATATAGCCACATACAAAAGAAGAGTCTGGGTGCTTAATTTCTTATCAGTTTCAAGGGAAATTAGGAATCAGACTGTGAATTTACACATTCATGCTCTTTCAAAATAGGAACTATATATATGTAAACTGAGGACAGATGAGAAACCTATAGCAAACTAAACTGCATAATCTGCATTTTCCTCCTGGGTCAGCACCACTTAAGGCACAAGAAAAAATTTCACAACTTTAAAAAAAAAAAGTTATAGAACAATTTTTTTAAATTAAAAGCTGCACCAGAAAGAAGAACACATAGGGAAAAGACCAGCAAGAGAAACAGATCTGATTTTCATTATGTATGTTCATTAGTTATTTGACTGAACTATCCGGTTTTCCGAAGTACAGTTTCTCAGTACAGAAAAATCTGTGCAAGTTGTGGTCTCCATTAAGATTTAATGTGTAGCAAAATTTTAAAGGATACATATAATTTTAAAGTAAGGAACCAGAGCTGTACTTGACTTACAGAAAAAAACAGCTGACAGTCATGACACACAGAAATACTTTTCTGTCTGCCACCCTGTTTTCCTGCACAATGCATTTTAGAAGGAAGAGTAAACAATTTCTCAGCATTCAAGCTCTACATCATACACTTATGAAACAGGAATTATCTAAGTCGGTTTTAAAGATTTTCTTAAAATATCCCAAACAATACTACAAACTTCGTTTCTCTTCTTGTAGGAACTAAAGATGGAAATACCAAACTGGTGTAGCACATTTTTTTCATGGTTTAGGAAAGGTATTTCCCAGTCTAGTGCTCCCACTGAAACACCCCAGTGTATCATTCGCTCACTTCCCCCCTACCTCCTGCGGCCGGCCTGAGGAGAATTGGAGGCACTAAAAGTAAACATCATGGGTTGAGATAAGAGCAATTTACTGGAAACAGCAGTGAGGTAAGAAAAACAACTGTAACAGCAACACTTGTCAATAACAGAAGGCATGAGAGAGATGAACGATTCACAAGTGAATGCTTAAGAGATGGAAACTGGGAATACCTGAACCACTGCAGCACTACCCTGACCCAGAAGGGATTCCTTCCCCTGCCCCCAGAAAATGATGTGAGGTGGTATAGAATAACCTCTGGGTCCTAGCCTGCCCACTCCTGGATACTGCAGAAATTAACCCTCTCTCGGCCAGAACCAGGACTGGTTTGAAACTAATAATCACAACTTTTTCTAAGAACTTGAAATCCAAATCCTTTAGGCAACTAAGGAATCTGGAAATTAACTACATTTCATCATAAGCAAGAAAAGGGTCTGGAGAGAACTTTGCATATGATAAAGAAGTTTTTCCAAATGATGCTGTTTTCCCTTAAAATAAGGAACAAAATTCCCCTGAAAGTGTCAATTTTACTTGCAGCAGTTGGAATAGTAGTCTTCAGGCACCCAAAGGATGGGACAGAGTCTGTAACCAAGCAGTTATTAATTAGAGGCTGTGAGGCATTCCTCTTGAGGTCTCCTTCAGCTTCTACATTTTTAAGTTAAAATACTACTCAAGAAAAAAAATGGACTAATTCAACCCCATTCAAGTTTAGCTTTCATTTAACATGAAAGACAGTTTCAAAAGGCAGAAGCACTTGATGGCAGGCTCCCCCACAGCAGAACTTATCAGCTCCCTTATCCATCCTGTCAGTCACTTGAGCAAGCTCATCAAGGACCTCATGGGGCCTGTCAAAAGCCAAGGTCAGAGAAGCAAGTGAGGATGAAGTTGTAGATCGCGGTCACAGAGATGAGACATGGTCCAAAGGTGCTTTGCTTGGTTTGTCCCATGCCCACACTGCATGACTCTGCCTTTCTGGCTCCCAAGTGCATGCAGGTCAGAACAATCCTGAGCCTCTTTTCTCAATCTCTGTCATTCTCTATCTCTCTGTTTTTCTTCTAACTCTCCTATCCTTCTCCTTGGTCCCTTTCTTGCTCAATGGTTTTACTCATCAGTTTCAATTTTAGTAGGTACTTTCTGAAAATCTTTTGTTTGTGTCTTTCCATAGTTTTGGTTTTGTTTGTTTGTTTGTTTGAATCCAGGGAAACCTACAGAAGTGTCTGACAGAAGAGAGGAGCCATTAACAAGTAGAACACAACAATTTATTCTGTTGTTACAACACAATCCACAAGGTAAAAGGTGTTGATAAAGTTGGGCAAAGGCACTTGTTTTGAGCCAATAACAAAGTAGATGCTCTAAACAAACTTTAGTAAGTTTCTTCACTTGCTCCATAGTAGGCTCCCCTAGAACGTAAGGCATTCTGGACTCAAATTTTTGTCTCCTGCAGTCAGTTAAAAGTAGTTGTAGAATTCTCTTTGCCATTAGAAAATAACAACAATCACCATCAAAACCTATCTAGATTATGAGATGGGAAGAAAAAATTGAAAACCAGACCAAAACTAAGACCAGACACACTATTTTTTTCCTTCTTATTAAAAATGCGTCCAGCATTTTTAATAAACAAAACTGAGGTTTAGTATATAAAGTATCTAATAATTTTTTTCATAGGTGATCCTTCTTTAACTTTTGGCAACAAAAGTAGATTTCCACTTTTCTTCCAATGGTAGCAATTTTCTAACAAAACTTTAAGTCCTTGCTCTGACACACTCTGCTAAAAGGAAGGTTTATTTCCAAAGGTTATAGTCGCTTAATTACTGCTTCTGATATTATTTTAGTGAAGTAACTGATTTCTTTTGAACCTGTACAAATGTGCTTTAAATTATGATGAATTCAATCAGATTTGAAAATTCTTTGTAAATAATTATGTGGTTTTGGGGTTTTTCTTCCCCAGTAAATGAAAAGTATTAAGTTAGTTACAAAACATTTTTCTGAATTCTTCTAAATCTCTGTAAAAAGTAAACAAAAAAAAGTACTAAAGATTACTACCATGTTTCTGCTGCATTTGTGCATCTTTGACATGTAAGCAAAGAAGGGTGTGTTGCAAATTGTAGACAAATCTGTTTCAAAACCCCATACCTCAACTGCAAGATTCAGAGGGGCAAAATTCAGCTTGATTAACTCAGTAGAAATCATCCTAATTTCAGATTGTAAACTAACTCATTTCTCTTCTTCCAATACCCCAAAGGAAAAATTTCAGTGCTTTTTTCTTTTTTCCTAGAAATATGGTATTACTCATTTTAGTTTACATTACATGAAAATACAAATTTTTTTGCTTTAACTGTATTTTATCTGCACAAGGAGATCACATTGTAATTTAATAAGCAATTTCTCATGTAACGAGCCTAATACTGTATTGACCCCAATTCACACCAACTGATTTCCACAGAAGTTGAACCAGATCCTGCAGCTGCAAACATTTACCCTTTGAAACAGCACTTTAATCCCATTTTCATGTACCTTTTTCAACCAATGACCTAAATAATGTACCTGGGGGGAAAAAAAATGAAGAACGAAGAAAACAAACTCAAATCACAACTCACCTCAAATATTTTAACTGAAATAGAACAGATAGCGTTGGTTACAAATTTACCTTTTTAATGAATGCCACAGAGAATGTATCCCACGATACAATCCCATGATCCATCAGCTCAACAAATGCAGTCAGAGTAAAGGACAACATATCTCCAAAGCTGCAAGAGACAGGAGTCATGACAACATTTACTAGTAATGCAGCAAGGCAATGACCAAGGGAATAAAACAGCAGGAAGCTTTCAGAATAGCAGGAAAATGAAGCCAATTATGGACTAAGAGCTAGCAGAAGAGCAAGAGAAGCCACACTATAGGTAGTCTCCAAAACAATTTAGCATGGATAACAAGAATAGTCAACCGGAGGAAAGCAGTTGCAAGAGAAGAAGTAATTCCCAGGAGAACACTGCATGCAATGCTCAAAAAACAAACAAACAAACAAAACAAACAAACAAAAAAAAACCCAAAAAACCCCAAAAAACAAAAAAAAACCCCAAAAAACCCCCCAAAAAAACAACCAAAAAAAACCCCACCAAACAAAAAAAACCCCCATAACCCCCCAAAAACCCAAAAAAACCCCTCAGTCAGTCCAAATTAAACTTCTCTCATCAACTCAGAGATTGAGATCTAACAGAGGAAAGAAGTGAGTTTTCTTTTTTTTTTTCCCTTAGCACTTATGAAATCTTCCTAATTGAAGGCCAGAAGGTAGAGGTGTCACATTTTGGTACCTCTGCATCAAGCAAACTGGTGGGAAGTTAGAACATTTTTTAATCCTTCTCTTACAAGGAAGCAAGTATATTTTACCAATGCACCAGAAGAGATTACATATCTTGAGCAGCAACTTTCTAATGGTTAATGCTTTGTTTTCTTTCTTTACACCTAAAGATGCATCTCTTTTTCTTTATCTATGAGCAACCAAATTGCAGTGTGCAGCTCTAATTATTTAGGTTTTGCAGGCCACTACCCTGCATTTTATACCTGTAAATTTGAAATTCAACACATCTTTGTATGAACTCAAGTAAATTCAAAATGAATTTAAACTCTTATGGCATAACATGACTAGATGCACAGGAATTTTTCATGTTAAACCACAAGATTTAAATATTAGCTTCATTTCTATACATAGTCAGGGTACCAAACAGTCAGCAGCCACAGCGATTTCAGTGAAGCCCTTTAATGAAGTAACTGCTCAGTACAAACAGCAGTGCAGACATCCTGAAAGGGAGCAGTGAATTACCTTTCAGGGCATGTCAAACCTGCCTGCCAGGTACTCTGCCAGTAAGCCATTAAAAAGCAAAATCATAGAATCACACAGCATGAATAGTCCCAGTGATTTTAATACAGCAGCTTACACCTAATAAAAAAGATAGAATTTTAAAAAAACCCCTCTGTCAGATTGGAACTGCAAAGCTTAGGATGTTGAAAACCTGAGTCCAATAGTACAGCCACAGTTAATAAATGTAATTAAATGGTGTTCCTTAATCTGTGGTTTATCCTTCCATCCTGCATGAACCCAACACAAAAAAGTGAACATCCACTCAGATGGAAGACATTTACAGCAGTACAGAGGAATAAGGCAGACAAATCAGCTTCAATGCAGCAACTCCAGTAGCTGGATTTGGTTTAATCTGCCATTTAGGGATATCTGATGGAGAGATACAGCCTTTAGTGGTGTCTTCATTTAAGAAAGAACTTTTTGCCAGAACCCCTGAGATTCCTTCCCTTTCCATTGCTGACATTTTGTGAGTAAAACCCAAAAAACAGCAAGACACCTTTCCCTTCAGTAAATACAGGTATGCACAGTGGCTTTGATTACTTATGACAAAATGAAAACCCTACACCTAAGAGCAGACAAAAAAAAATAACTTCTCTAAAAATCCACTGTAACTTTGCAGGGAATACTTTCTTCAGCAAACAAATGCTCTAGAAGTTCTGTGCTTTGTTTTGGGGGGCAGAAGATGCTCTTTTGCCTTTTTGTTGTTGGAGTTAATTTGTTTTTTGGGGGTTTCTTTAATCTTGCATATCATTTAAGAACTGCATTAGATTTAAAATGTCATCATTAGCATTCCAGATAACCAAGGATTTCATATTAAGATGACAATAATACTCTGAAGGAAATTTAATCAGCTTTGGTCCTGTCATGCTCCCCAGTTCACTCCTTTTGCATAATATAATTATTTATGAATCCACAAATAAAACAGCAACCCTAGGAAAGGCTTTCTTCTAAAAGCTTGTACCAAATGCTAAGGTGTTGTCATGAAAGAATACTTCTATAAATACAAGGAATACTAATATTATAAATATTAATATCATCATTATTGATTAAAACTAAATTAGTTTCAATGGCTTTATTTTTAATTAAAAAGGCCATATAGATGGAAAAGAAGATAAAAATCTCTCCCAGTATTAAACTAAGAACATAATCAGGCAGAAATAATTTTTTCTCATCTACTGTTTTAAAATTTAGTCCATTAACCTGTGTTTAGTATGTAAATGCTCTTCTATAAACAAATCGTACATTAAAAATAATCCCCATCAAGAAAAGAGATCATTTAGAAGGCTTACTTAAGCTACATTAAACTTGTGCATGGATATTCATCTTCAGAACAGCAGTGGCTTGAATGTAAAGGCATTAAACTAACCTGGATTCACCAGTCTCATTAAGTCTTCTCATCAAAACTATTGACCAATCCTACCTGATTAATACTGATTAATCCATGCTCCTCCACAGCTCTGGGGAATAAACTCTGCTAATGGAGCTGACAATTCTGGTTTGGATGTATAAACACAGTTTTAGTAGATGTGACAGTGATACAACCGTTTGGGATCCAGAAGGTGAAAGCACTTTTCAACTTAAAATGATCAGACACCTCATCAGATGTCACGCCAGTGACTGCTTCAAATAATTAATGACTGAAGAGGTGCAACACTGGGACTAATCAAGCAGCAAAAAATACTTCAGGTCTATCATTGTGCAGCACCACACTTACACACTATGTCCTTCTAAAATATATGACTATACACATGCACCTGCCTAGACATGTAGACACCAAGTGCCATTGCAGAATTCAAAAGCCAGGCTTAGGGGATAAGCATTAGGAGTAGCACAGCTAAGAATGAAAGCAGTCTGCAGGGTAACTAGGGCAAGATAAGGATTAAAGCATCTGCAGGGGGAGGGGAAGGGTGTTGATTCATTGTTAAGTGGTTGAACACAAGCAGATAGGTAGAAATAGACTTTCAAGTAATTAGCTTCAAAGGACACACACACGTACACACACACACTATTAAGAGCAGCAGACAGAATAGAGCCTAGAAATTTCAAGGGAATCAAAGCTGGTTTATATAATTAGCAATCTTTTAAAAAAAATGTAGGAGCTGTTTAACTCAAGGTCTCTGTAAGGGTTTTGATCATAGAAAAAGTCAAAAAAATAATGGGGTTTCTTTCTTCATAAAATCTTTTTTAGAATAATCCATTCTAAAACACAGTCCAGTAACTATCAAACCCTTGCTGCTCTGGCTAAATTACTTAATAGTTTGAGGATAATTCGTAATGAAGATGCTTTTTAATGCAGCAGGAGGGGAAACATGATCAGAAAGATGCACTGTGTAATTGCAATTTCATATCTTATTAACACTGACATCTTAATAACCTTTGCTCTCAGGCAAGCCACTTCTACAAGCCTCCCTGAATGCTGCTCTGGCTCTGGCTCTTAGATGCCTTACATCAGGACAACTGATGAAATTTCACTATTCTTTGCTGATGCCCCTCTTCTAACCTCCATTGTGAGAGTTGGTCATGAAGCATCTCCTCACCCTCAGCAGGCCTTGACAAAAGCCTGTTAGGCAGCAGAAAGCTGAGTTCTGCAATGTCATCAGCTGTCCCAGCATGAGCCATACCAGTGGATGGCCATGCTCTAATACACCCTGTGGGTCCTCAACCTCTCTGACAAACCTGACTGAAGATTAAGGCAACAGCTGCTTTCTACAGCTCTAGGCTTTAGAGAAAAAACAGGTCAAACCTGTTAATTTAAATTCCTAAGAATTCTCTGTATTATTACCTTAGGAAACTGTGAAGGGAAAAAAAACCCAAAACCACAAAAAACCCCCACAAAACTAATAAACAAACCCCAAACCATTCCATACATTTTGATACTAGCTTTTCTTTCCTGAAAAGTGACAGGCATGTGCATGTGACCCTGATTACCACACCTGTCTCTCACATGCCTCCCTAGAATCATTTCCACATGCTAAACCACGTTTTTATCCTGTGTGCTCATTTTGAAAAATGCCTAGAGCAACTTGGATTACTTTGCAAAAATAAATTAATGGCAGTTTAGCACCCAAATCCCTTAGATATTTTTTAAAAAGAAATTTTAAAAAAATCTCAATCCATGTTGCACACACATAACAAAATTAACATTTATCACTGTTATGGAGGGAAAAATACTTGGCTGCTCAAATTATAGTGTAAATTGACGTAATTAGTCAGGCTCAACTGCCATCAGGTAAAAAACAAAGGAATACAAGCTGGATGGAGTGTCTCATGTTTTATATGAAAAATACCTTTGTGTTTAAATCTAGAAATTAATTGTTGCTTGTCTGTTGCAATCAGTACACAGCTACCAGCTCACTGGACTAGAAGCCAAAAATGTACACCTTTACACAAAACATTTTCATGGGCAAAACAGAACCAAAGTTGAGCTCTTATTTTGCACAGGAAAGCAGCAAAGAAACAATTTAATTGGGCAGGAGGTAACTGGAGAGCAGCAGCCTACTAGTTAATGCAGGAGTGGTTAACTAAGACCCTTATCTGGGCTCAGAGCCTAATACTGGGCAGCTGAAAGGCCTGACATCACTGAGGTCAACATCAAAGAGTAAGAACATCTTTTTAAATTGGAGCTGTCAAGGATAAATGGCCATGAATAAATTTAAACAGGGGAACAGAATATATCTAATCATCAGAGGACAAGAGCTCTGGAAAAGCCATGGGGGCCAGAATCTAACTAAGTCTCAAACGAAGACTGATGATGTTAGCAGGATGCTTTGCCAGCACGATGTGAACTTTATATTGCTATGGCTCCTCTTCACTGCTTCTGCACTGCCTTGTTTTTTCAAGCCACCTTTCCAAGGGTAAAATTAAGCCAGAGTCAAATCAAAGCAGGAGCAATTCACACCTACTTGGTACTTAGTAGAGATGAAAATGATGGAACAACCTGTGTAGTAGCTGCCCCTATTTTCCTAGATGATTACAGAAAATGCACTTAACTGCTACACAGCAATTGACACAGATTTTTTTCTTTTTCATCCTGCTAGCTAAGCACTACCGAAATATTTCTTTGTGGTTTGCAGTTTCAATGCATCATTAAAAGGGGTCAGCCTTACTGATTTCAAATCAAAGAACATGAAATAGCTTTGTAACCCTAGTATCAGGGTTTCACTATGTTTGAAAATTAATTTTCATTAAAGAGAAACAAGGTGTGAATTTTAAACATAATTGTAAATATTCTTGAATAAATCCAAGTGTAGATACTCCTACTATGGAGTATGACTAAATCCACTTAAAGGTACATTAGGCATGGGAAACTAGCCCAGAGGAACTATTACACACTGAATATGTGATTAGAATTACCTTTTTTTCTTATTACCCATTTTTTTAAATTTCTCATTTTGTTCATTTCATGGCAATTTCCTCAAATGGACTACTTTTCTTAAAAGCCCAGGAATCACTATACAGGAAAAACATCACTCTCCAATCAGTTTGCTTTGACTACAATTTAGCACCGCAATGCAGAAGTCAATTAATAGAGCTGTTTCAAGGGATTTTTAAAAAATTTATTATGTCATCCTGTATAAACAAAGTGACTTTTTTTTTTTAAATTAGCATTTGGTTCCTTTAAATATCTTTAGTCAAGAAGACAGTAAGTGGGTGCTGAGAAGTGTTACAGTTTAGCTAATGATATCAAAGTCTGTGGGGTTTTTTATCGTTTTCATTTCACCGGATCTTTTCCTATTTTCTCATGGGTGAAAAACAGTAAGGATGCAGGATGTTGGATAACTACACTGCCAGAGCACTAGTGTAAACACTTAACTTCTAAAATATATGTGCAAGCTAGCTTCCAGAACTATTGATTTCACATCCTCAACAATGGCTGTGGTATCTTTTTCAGTACACATCCCAAATTAAATAATTTGTGTTATTTAATTGTATTATCTCATGTACTGCTGGGGGAAAAAAAAACAACAAAACTGAGTACTCCCATGTAAACTGAAGTTTCTACTGGTAGGATTTAACTTCTAAAGTTAGAATAAACTTCAGTCACATTCTTTACTACTGTATTCACTGATGTGATCCATCTACATTGACCAGTAAGGATTCTCTTAATAAGGATCAAGTGGGTAAAACCTTGCTCTCATGAGTAAACAAAACTAAACTATGTAAAAAAAATAATTCAGGTCATCAGCTGGATCAGATCCTAAAAACAGTATAGAAGTCAGTATTTCAGTACTGTCCTAAAGACAAACTTAATCCATAGAAGCCTACTCTGTAACAGAATTTGGAAACAGAGAGGTGCTAAATGACTGTAACTACCCTTCCACTAGAACTGTTTTCACAGCAGTGAGGAAATGCCATCTAAAAGGACAGAGATACCTTGTCTCAGCAGGGGTGATCATGGAATCACAGAATTTTTAGGGTTGGAAAGGATTTCAGCAGATCATCTGGTCTAACTAACTCCCTGCCAAGTCAGGGTCATCTGGAGCAGGCAACACAGGAATGCATCCAGGAGGGGTTGGAATGTTGCCACAGAGGAAGACTCCATGAGCTCCCTGGGCAGCCTGATCCAGTGCTCTGCTGCCCTCAATGGAAGGAAGTTCTTCCTCCTGTTGAGGTGGAACTTCTGTTGTTTTAGTTTATGGCCATTGCTCCTCATCCTTTCACTGGGCGCCACTGAAAAGAGTTTGGCACCATCCTCTTGGCACCTGCCTGAGAAATATTTACCTGCATTAATGAGATCCCCTCTCAGTCTTCTCCACACAAAACAGGCCCAGCTCCCACAGTCTTTCCTGTTATGAGAGATGCTAAAGACCTCTAAGTGCCCCTTTCTGGCCTTCCAGTGGACCTATCCCAGGAGCTCCATGTCTTTCTGTTGCTGAGGAGACCAAAACTGGACACAGCACTCCAGATGTGGCTTCACAAGAGCAGAATAGAGGGGGAGAATCACCTCCCTCAACCTGCTGGCCTCAGTCTTCTCAGGATACCATTAGCTCTCCTGCCCCAAGGGCACTGCCAGCTCATTGTCAAGCTTTCATCCTCCAGGACCCCCAGATCCTTCTCTGCAGAGCTGCTCTCTACTAGGTCAGTCCCCAGCATGTACTAGTGCCTGGGGTTATTCCTCCCCAGGTGCAGGACCATATACTTCACTTATTTGAACCTCTCTGCCCAATTGTCCAGCCTTTCACAGTCCTGCTGAAGGGCAGCACAGCCTTCAGATCATGCTGCCAAGTTGATGCTGCCAAGAATTCCATAAGCCTCGTGCCTCTTTAGCAATTTTTCTCATAATCTAAGCTTTTTTATTATGAAACAAGGTACTTTGCATTAGGTTAAGAAAGTGAACTTAGCAGAAGGATTTAAATTTCCTGACAAATTTATTCTTACTGTATAATTTATTTGGTAATGATTTAAAAAGAAATGTTTCAGAACTTGGTTTATAGTAAACTTGTGAAAATATGATTTAGCACAGGTTTGGATGGGGAGCTGCATTTCCTGCATGATAAATTACATCAAGTTCTCAGAATGACAGACATATGCTTAATTGATTATTCTTTTGCTTTCTTGGGTTTTAGCTACACTTGACATGTCAAATATGCAAGCCAATCAAGATATTAAAACATCTCTTGGGTTTCAAATTTATCAAAGCCTGTGCTTAACTCTGAGCAAACAGAAGTATTCTGTTCAAAATCACTGGGGAAACAGTCAGGGAAATTCTGATATGAGGCCATTTACTATTTTACAGTTTTCTTTTATGCAGCTATCTGCAATAACCAGCATTACCTGGGACCAGCAAATAATAGGAATTCAAACTGGAACAATGACCCTATCTCACTAACACAGACCATTAAAGTTGCCAACTATCAACAACATAAGCCAAGTAAATTCAAGAGGGGAATTCGAAAAGATGGGGAAGTCTTTTTGCTGAAACTAAAATGAAAAGAAAACAAAAGGCCTTACTTCAAAAATAGTAAAAGCCCCTGCTGAAGTTACAGAAATGAAGCACTCATTCCACAGACAAAGCAATAAAAGACTTCATCAGAAGATTTTAACAAGCACCAAAGAGCAGAAAACAGAGAAAATTGAAGACTTGCTGATGAATACGCACATTTGTATTTACATATAAAGATTAGCGCAAGGGCCATGAACTCAGTCATGCAAAAGAAGAGGTAGTATACAAGGTGATGATCTAATCAAGTTCTTACCAGGGCTTCATTATCTTCTGCAATTTCTGATATCGTCTGCAAAATTAAAACTTGCATGTGAGGAAAGACACTTTAAAACATCTGTACTCTATTTACTGCATACAACTCCCCCACCCCGTACTTGAACCATAAAATTCCCATGCACGCATACAAGAAGAGGCAGTAAATTGCTAACAATTTGCTGGGAACAGAAACAGTTCATTAACTGGTAAAAAAACACTCCAAATCAATTTCAAATATTTGTTCAGAATACTTGTGTTAACTTGTATATGAAAAAAGCATATTTAGACATTCTAATTTAGTAAAGCATTTGTGTAAAAAGCCTTTGATATTAAACAATAAAGGTTTACACATTAAGCACCTCCTGTCCTGTTTCAACATGTGACCCATGGCCTGTAAAACTCTTTAATTTACTTGTAGTCTCCACCACTAGTATTGATGTCAGAGTCATCAGCATTGTTAAAAGTTATGTAGCTAGGATGGTAAATGGTAAAAATGCCACCAAAGATAGATACCCTCTTTCTAAAACACCACTTAAACATATAAAAAACAAGGGTGCTATAAATAAATAAATTTTTTAAATCCATCTCTTACTTAACCCCTTCCTGTGCCTCCTAAATCTATTTCCCAGTTTTATTTCAGAGGCTTGGCTGCAGTTCCACACTGGGCAGACTAGTGTTCAAAAGGACAACAAAGGGGTCCCTCCTTCCTTTCTGCACCTTCTCCCCAGGTCTTCCCCTTTCCACTTTCCCTCACAGCAAGCTGCAAAGCAGTGTCATTCAGCTCATAAGAGCTCTAGGACTTCAAGCCCTCCAATCACTGATTCAACTCTCTAATTCTTTCCCATAATGTGTCTACAGTTTTGGATTTTTTCCCTTTTGGTAAAGTCTCCCACCTTTTCAAGAGGAACCAGTCTCAGAGCAGCTTTTGGACTGGCTTGTGTAACTCTGAAGAAAACACATAGAACATCAGAGGAACAGTGGTTTGAAGTTCTCCTCTACCAGCTGTGAGCTGCAATATTTATTTCTGAAGATAGTGCTGGCACAGAGTACTATGTGTCCAAGCACAGACTGGGCTACAAGCAAAACTCAAATCAGAGAAGTGACAAGATTTTCTCCTTGGACTTCATGGCCTTGCTTCTTTTATGCTAAAACATCTATCTGTGCAGCCAGTAATAATGAATAAACAAAAAACATCCTGATGATCAGACAGCCTTAAAAAGCAGGGGAAATGACCTTCAACCTGCTTTAAAAATTCAAGAGCAGTAAAATTCATAACTAAGATACAAGCTTCAGCAGAATGTCACTCCTGTGCTTCTGCAAACTGTGTGCTTCCATGCTGTGGCAGATTCTGCTAAAGGACCAAGAACAATCACACAACAAATAGGTTTTGTCATCTCCCAAATGTGCATGGATCCTTGCAACCTTCTGCAGCATGCCAGCCAAACTTCATAGCACTCTTCCTAGGCCAGTTTTTAAAATAGGTGTTTTATTCCAGGTGCTGCCTTCAGCTAAGCCGCAGATAAACTTGAAATTAGGGCTGTGTTTTTCTGATAGAGAAACAAGTGTGGTGTTCGCAAACTGGTAGTATTTCAAAGGACAGACTCTATTTTGCCAGATTTTTCACAACAGGCTCTAATCAGGAGTATTTTCTCCATGACTGAGAAAGGGATTACAGAACAATAATCTGCATCCTAATACAAAACGTTTAGACAGCAACTCTCTTTGCATTTACAGAACTCTTATCCATCCTGAGTTAAACACCAGTCAGTTAACTTGAGGTAAAAAAAAAAAGCATGAGAAGGAAAAGAAAATATAAATTTAGAATAATGTACAAAAATAATTGAATTCTCTAAGATTTTTCTGGTGAAGAAATATAAAAACAAAACTTTGAATTCAGAGAAAGGATAGTAATTTTATTAAATCAAACAATTTCTACTGATTTTTGATGCTTTGGTCTGACTAGAGCAGCAATCAATCTAGGACATCAAATCTTGCAGAAACACATGATTATAGATTGACTTTTACCACTGAAGATGTGGATGGAGGTTGCTCTCTAAAGGAACACATGCTATTTTCATTCATCACTGAACCAAAACATAATAGAGAAGGAACTGGCATGAACAGGAGTGCCTCTCATATTTACCCACAGACCATGCAAAAGCCACCATGAGGAGCCAAGCTGATTTTTCCAGCAAGTCAGCCTGGAAAGGAACTAAGTACAGTCTGCCACCTCCATCAGCTTTCCTCTTTCTATATATACATAACTGTTGTTTTTTTCCAGAGGGCTGACTCTGTGGTAGCAACCAAACAGCTCTGTAGAGCCCTTCTTGGTGAGTTACCAAGGTAGGATATAAAAATGCTGAAAGCCTTACTGAGCTAGACTCTGTAATTAGCTTTTTTTTTTTCCTCCCCCCCCCTTCCCTTTTTAAAAAAAAAAAAGAAAGCATCTCTCAATTCCACTTGCACAGATGGGAACAAAACCACAGCCAAAAAGCAGATGTTCTGAGGGCAAATTAAATAGTGATTGTGAAAGGTTGAGATTCTATGGTGAGGAAAGACAAAACCTGTGATTTTTATAGAGGAAGGAATCTCAAAATAGATGACAACATAATGCAAAATAATATGGATGCCAGTTTCCAGGTTAGACATTTTTCTACCATAATATGTTCCCTACCTGGTCTCAAAGGAACTTTATGATAATTTCTAAATTAATCCCAAGGAGCAGCAGTGAGTTCTCTGGACTTTCCTAAGCACACACTTACTAGTTACTCAAATACTGCAGGTTACACCTTGACCAGCTTCTAACAGAGACCAGCTTAGCAGAAACCTGACTGGATCAGCTCCTATCTGTTCATGTGCCAAAACCACTGTACAAAGACTAAAGAGATCCCAAATCTAAACCCCAGCTGGAGTAGCCCACAGTGCGCAGGAAGGGCTTGTCTGAACTGGGGAAAAAAACTAAAATGTCCCATTATGGAAGCTAGTATGGAGCCACTGTAGCTAATGATACCGAGACCTAAAGCAGTCACACCAGCAAAATAATTGCTTCTGAGCCTGCACTGTTTGAACATGAGCAGAATTGTGCAAGAGTACCACTGAGGATAAAAGCTTTTCATATAGTATGACCCCAGAGACAGCCATCATCTTCCAAAGGTGGAAGATGTTCACAAAAACTTCCTCCTCCACAGAAACATTGATGGGATGCTGAATGAATGACCTGCCAACCACATTTGGCTACAGTTTTTCAGGCAAAAACAAGGATAACTCACATTCTAGATCAGTCAGTGTGTAGGAATACAATAAGAAAAATCCACGAGTACAAGTTTCTGGCTTCTGTCTGTAACAGGTGTGGCTATCATAAGCATATGAAAAGCACTTTGACCTGGAACAATCTACAAAATTACTATTACTATTAAGTTACACAGCAGCCCTCAGATTCCTCACAGCTACCACAACATCCCACAGTTATACACAGTCCAATAGACAAAAACATCCTGGAAAGTTGCAGAAGTGGAGATTTTAAGCTCTCCCCCTCATTTTTCTTGGGTTTTCAAATACTAGAGTTTTGTCTGGAGTTAACAAAAAATTTTAAGATAGTTTTTCCCACCTTCTTACTCCGGAGAACATTTGGAAATACAAATCCACTGCTGGAGTTACTCTTTATATAATATTTTACAAAAGAGTTTGCCAAACAAAACCCAGTAAAACTATGTCTTCATCCCTGCTCCTGTCCAGGTGTTGATATCACCATTTAAAAGGGGTCATTTAAATGCTAATATTCTCATACACAGGCAAAGTAAAAAAATCAAGCCCAAAGAAATACCATTTAGGATGGAGGGACCACCAACCCTTCCTCTCTTCCACCCAAAATGTCATCCTCAACAGTTCCACCTTCAAATGACCTCGAGAGTGGCTCAGTTGGTTAAAGCATGCTGTTAATGACATGGAGGCTGTGGGTTCGATCCCTGTAGGGGCCATTCACTCAAAAGTTGGACTCAACTGAGCTTCCTGGGTCCCTTCCAAGTGAGACAGTTCCACGATTTTATCTGAAGCCCATAGTGTGTGCTTTGCATACTTAAAAGATATAAGAAAAATTGTACTTGTGTGTGCTGAGAGGGAGGGTGTAATCCAAGCCTGAAGACTGATGGGGAAACAAACCCAAAATAGAGCAAGCAGGAGAAAAGTAAACCAGGAAAAAAAGCTACTCCAGAAAAAAAAAATCCTACTCCACCCTCTTTCTTTATGGAAACTGCACTGAAAGATGGAGCTGGAGCCCTTTCTCATTCTCCTGCCATTACCATCTCCAGTGGTATAGTAGGATTACCTGATTTTATATACTCTTTTGGATTTCTGCCTCACAGACAATAGTCACCCTCTCCCGACATTACAGAAGCATTAAGAAATGAAGATTGCGTAAAACCCCCGCTGGACAAGAATTGATTTTGGCAGCAATGTCAGATTAAGTAACCTATGCTTCCAGGTGAAGCTTCACAGAAATAGTTGAGCCTGTTTAAAACACTTTGCTGTCAAAAATACAAATTAATTTCCTCCCTCCATTGGTTGGCTGAGTTTCTGACAGTTTAGCAAATTGAATTGCATCACTGAGGACTCAAATAAGCATTGGAGCTGAAAAGAGAGGGAGCAGGTACTATACAGCCAGTAGCCAGGAAGGGTGGAAAAGGACTACTTTATATAGTGGCAAAAACCTACTAGCTTACTATTGCACCTATCTCTGAAGATTAATCTTCCATTTATCCAGCAAGCTGTGCTTGCACAACTGTTTTCTAGGGCAATGTTGTGAGCTCAATCAGGCAACTAAACTGGGTTAAGGAATATTGTATTAAAAGTAGTCTCTACTGTCACTTTTCATAACCCACACCAGTTTTCCAGTCCAGCTTGGAAGAAACGGTAGTGGTATAACTCTCCAGATGAAGCAGGACAGGAACAAGTTACTGGGAGCAAGGGCAGATTAAACGTTTTGACAGCACTGCTGAAATACTCATCAGATTGGGATGGAAAAAACCACCAGCAGGTATTTGAGCAACTGTCCCAAAAAGTGTGCTAAAGTCAGAATAACTCCAAACCAATCTGTCTTCAGTTTTCCACTGGGCTGGTACACAGTATTATCTCTGTAAGACAAGCCAAGAGCTAGAATTTCACTGAACAATGCAATTTGTCCTTAAAAAATGCACAATTGATCTCTCAGAGACTTCCAGCTGTACAGCAGCCAACTCCGCAACTGCATGTGCTCAGTAGAAGATTCCTATTAGTCAAGACAAAAATCCCATACAAATATACATTTATTTAGCAGGTTACATGAACTTGATCTAGCTACATTTATTATTTCCAATAGGAAGATGGCAAAATTTAACAACTATCACAATTAAAAGATTTTTTTTTTCTCCAGTCTATGTACTAAGCCATTACAACTGTCTTATAATTAACACTACCTGCTACCAGGCTGTCTGCTACCTTGTCTTAGCAGCATCAACTAGCATGTTCCTGTGCCATGGCTGTATGACAATAAAGCAGCTCAGCACAGCCTCATTGATGAAGCAGATGTCTGGAGAAAAATCTTCTCAACAGCAGCAGAAACAATTCTGTTCTGGTTACTGTCAAGACAGCTAGGCTTAGCACAGTCTCGCTCTCTTTTTTTTTTTTTTTTTTTTTTTTTTTTTTTTTTTTTTTGGCAGAAACTGTGTGTTATTTCAGCCAAATGGCAAGTCATAGAGATCAGGATAATGCCAATTTTAAAAATGCTGAAAATTTTGTATAGCCCTTCCTCCTTTCCCTCCCAGCCATGAGATCACTCTTATTATTACTACTAGTAATAACAAAAATAAATATAGATTCCTGTTACAAACTCTTTCGTTTTTCAATATTTATAGTGTGTGAATTATGTTTTCTTTTTCTTGCTTTATAAGGCATTATGAGGATTTCTTTTTTCCTTCTTAGGAAGGCTGAGAGTCTGTTCCAGTCACATGACTATTCTGATACATCAAGGAAAAAAACCCCATTATTTTAAGAAACTTCTGCTACATCAGAAAGATTATCTGTGCAGACATGATCTGAAACACGGGTTCTAGGCTCAACTATGGAATACAGCTCTGAAGGAGAGAATTATGTTATCACAGTTGGGGTAGCAAGGAGAAATTATTCCTTCTTCCACCTTGGCTCCTGAACATATTTTTAATCAGTCATTAGGATAGCTAGGACTAAGCAGCATTGATCATTTTCCGCCCTAATTTAGGCTGTTGCACTCTGAGGGAGGAGCAGAAGCAACACACCCTTATACTTCCCCTTCAGACAGTCTGTACACCCAGGCACATGGACTGCACTGTCAGCTCCTCTTAACTAGGCACAGACTGGCTTCCGAAAAGAAGTTTAGCATTAGGAGTGCTGTGGAAAACACTTTCTGAAAAGCCTCAGAAAAGAAAAATTGCTGCCTGCACACATCCACTCCACTCTCTGGCAATAGAAAAGCACAGTCTGAGAAATGATTTGACATCATGGATAATTATAGAATGAAATCAGCATTTTTTGTTCTTCATGACTTGTCTTGCAGTCTTTCTATAGCTTATAGATCACCCAAACCATAAAAACAAACATAAAGTTATCTTTTTTTTTTTTTTTCCCCTCTTTCAGTTAATAAGACTTGTAGCAACGCTGTGGAAGCAAGAATGAGCCTGAAGGAAAAAAAAAGATAAGCCATCTCAATCAACAAGATACATCAAGGATACTTGTGGACAGTTTCTGAGATGTTGCATCTCTGCTGATACAAATATATTAATATTGACAACATGCATTTTCATCTTCACTAGGGCCCCTATGCACCCTACCACCAGCCCCTATAGCTTTGTGCTTGCACACACCATGCCCACAGTTCTCTATTCTCTAACACATTCTAATTTTCTTCAATATTAAGGAATATAACATATGGAAAACTAGCTAGGAAACCCTGTTATTTCTTGTCAACTTTTTATATTACTACTTCTTTTCATCACCTGCAAAATGAAACAGAAGTAACTAGAAATACAGTGAATTTACATTCACTTACTGTACTTTAATAGTCGTCAGCTTCACTGAAATAATGACTAAGCAGCACAATAAACAAGGCCAACTATAAATAAAACATAGACCTCTTCCTCAGTGAAAGTTATATAAAAAGAGGGAGTCTTGTTTTCCAGAGGCTGTCCAGTAAAACTTAATTACATACTCAAATTATAACTTAAGGGCTGCCTCTAACATGAAATCCATGTGCAAAGAAAACCTCAGAGCAACTTTGCACTGAGGACGATGGCACTTCTAATGAGCACTGCCTGGCCCTTCAGGGAAAATAGAGAATAAAGCTTGAATTAACAAAATCCATTGATTTCTAGCACAGCTGCAGCACACCGTGAACAGAGGCACACTCAGCCTGGGCTTACAGATGTAGGGCTGTTCCCAGCTGCATCAGCCCACAGGCACTGGCACAGCACACAGAGGTGATCCCCGCAGAACACCAGCAGCCACCCCATACAGGTCACATCCCATTCCTGCTCTCCCAGAGTCTCAGTGCCAGTCCCCAGGGCACAACACAAGAGCAGAGACAGCCACCACCCTCACACTGTCTCTCAGCACAACTGCTCTCATGTCGTGGCTCAGTGACACACCTAGGCCAATGTAATGGTCTGTTGCCACAAAAAAAGGGCCTTTTCTCCATCCACTCATGACCAGCTCCTCTCTCATTTCTTCAAGTCACTAACAGAAAACTAATTTTAGAGAGCTAGTTTTCTAACAGAATCATGCAGTTTGCAGCAAGTTAACAGGCTGGATTGGCTTTGCGAAGCATGCAGACCCTGGAACCAACTCCTGGAACCAGCTTCTGGGAAAAAAGCAGGACTGGACTGAAGAACAGGGCTTAACACACAAGAAATGGGAGAAGAAGGCAGGGAGCTGAACCCTCTCTCAGCACAACAAGACATTATGTTTGTCTCAGCTGTATGGGTGCCTCATAGCCCTATTCAAACAAGGCTGGCTCTACAGGAGTAGCACCAAGGTGGCTAAGATAACTCCACATTGAAGACAGACCTTAAATGCATCTTTATAAAATATGTTGTCTTCTAATACTGGGCTATGAAAGAAGTTTCTGCCCCACCACAAAATTTATGGCTCCTCATTCCTCCTCTAATACCTGCCCCTGTCCCTGATAATGCTAGTGTAATGTGTAGATTAATCTGTGGACACTGGGAGAGCACTGCAGGCTCACCTGTGGACACACAGCAAAGCTCTATTCTCATTTTGGTGACCTTGTCAGCCACACAGCCCAGAGGGCCACCTTGCTGAGGATGCTGAGCCCAGGTTGGAAGCAATGGCAAGGAGGCCTTCAAATTGATTAATCTGTTCAGTGAGAATCTTCTGTGGGACCTCTTATTTACAGCAGAGCAGAGAGTCCAAGCAAAAACAAGAACAGACAATAGGAGGACAATTGACTAATTCCAGCTGCCTTTCTCTGGGGGCACTGAATGGAAAAAAGTTTCTTT
Source organism: Regulus satrapa (assembly GCA_013396955.1). Classification (NCBI taxonomy): domain Eukaryota; kingdom Metazoa; phylum Chordata; class Aves; order Passeriformes; family Regulidae; genus Regulus; species Regulus satrapa. Next base: position 655,495 of record VWZN01004553.1, on the reverse strand, counting down.
TCTTTCTTCTGAGGAAGTAGTTTGTTTGCTTAGTGTGCTGACACAGCAGCGAGTGACAGACCCTGATGTGAGGGAAGCTGTTCAGTACCTTGAAGTGAGATGAAAAAGGAAAGCAAAAGCACCATGGCAGGCTTAGGCTGCTGTGCCTGTGCATGTTTGCTCCTTTTACAAAATCCCAAGTTCTATGCACTCACAGAATATGCACTCATCAGCCAGTGATGCACAGTATAAAAGCAGAAGGGAATGTACAGCACAGATGTCCTTGCTTTACTACTCCCTTTGCAAAACCAGACTTGGAAAAACCTGACCTGCTGACACCCTAGGAGCTGCAGAATGTCTAGGCTGCTGAACATGAAAGACTGCAATGAGTACTAAGAGCTCATCAACACGTGAAGTTGCTGGAAACTCTTACAGTCTGAGTCTTTGTCCAATGCCCAAACTCAAGAGTATTTCTCCTACAGACTGATAAATACATTAGACAGGTAGATTGATCAATGCATGTTTGATGACACATTACATCAGCTAAAAAGAAAAAAAAATTCCTCAAAATGCAGCCACTTATAAAAATAAAATAAAATAATAATAAAAAAGGCAGTAAACTTTGCTCATATGTCCAGTTTACAAGCCTGCTGTGTGGTTTGAAAACTTATACCTTCAGTCAGGATTTATTACAGGGTATAATTTGCTAGGCAGTTCTTTCAACAGCAGTGTTGCCTTTAGTAGTTTCCCTCCCAAATAGTTATTTTTAATCCAGACCAGTCTGGTACAGTTTGGCTCATCCCACAGCTACAAAACAGCAGTACAAACACATCTGAAGGGTGAGGAAGGCATTTGCTTTAGTCTGAGTTCAACTAGAAGAAAATATTATAAAAAATGTGAATGTTCCCTGTCTATTTCAACAGAAAATGCTTTAGTTTAAATATCTTCTGTAGTGGCATAAGTTAAACCATTAAACCTTAATAACACCACAACAAAATAAACCACGAGGGCAGTGGCTGTTAATTTTCCTGTGTTCTGATCTTCACAGGCATATGGGAGCCTGTTCATTTAGAATACTTTTCATTAGTATAGCAATTGCAAACATGTGTTTATATCAACTTAATTAATTAATTTGGTCCTTAAACAACAAATACCACATGAATGAAAGACAAGTTGATAAGTTTGATAAACAGAAGCTTTTTTTTTCTTTTTTTTAAGTGGCATAACATGTGGTGTGTGCCACAGATCACATCACTGCAAAAAATAAAGATTACAGTCCCAAAATGCTGAACATTAAACCATGAGCTTTTGGAAATCTAGAATATAGCTCTAGTTAGACAACAAAGATTCTGAGTCCCATATGCCATTAATCACACAATGGGAAGGGATCAGGGAGAGATTGTTTTTACACTGCTTATGGACTACTGGATTCTAGAAAGCAGTTAATTTTTCTCTGGAAAATATACAGTGTATCTTGTGCAAGACCCTTGAAGAGCATTTCAAAGACCATTTACTATTCTTGCTTTACCTCCTGACACTATTTACCTCCTCAATCTAAGGGAACATGGGCACTTCTGTGAGGGGATTTGAATGATTTCAGTTTTCTTTCTCTCAGGAGATTGTGTGGGTACTACTGACTTTTTCCTGTGTAGTAGAGTTTGACACTGAGTGCAGATCTCTTACTTGAAATTAAATGCTTACAGTTGATACTTTTCTGCTGCACCCTCCATATTAAGCCAATGGACATTTTCTCAAGACTTTGGTTCTGAATTTCAGCAATGATGAAATTTGGTAAGATATTCTGGTAAAGAATGAGTGTATTTTTAGAAGTCAGCTTTCATTTTCATGTCAAAAAACCTAACTGGTACTAGAAAAATCCCATTCAGAATAAAAATAGATTAAATATATATATATAAAGCCTTTTTTGATTTGGGTTTTACCACACATGTTCTCATTAATGTGAAATTTAAAACAGTTTTTAGGTGATATCACTTAAAAATCAGCCTTTAATTATACTTTCACTGGCTTATTGAAATTCCAATGAATAGAGAAGAAACTAGGACTCCAGTCTCCCCAAACTTTATGGCACAGGCACTATTTGTGACTTCCTACCTTTCTCATTCCCAGTCTTGACCAGCCAATTGTTAGGGGAAATTTAAAAAACAACATCTCATTGATAATTAATATACTATTCTAGTAGCCTAGACTTTGAGAGATATTTAATTCCTCAACTTGGAAAGAAGGCATGAAATCACCCCACATGGAAGGAATGCCAGAGTTTAAGCAGAATACTTACTCCGTGCCACTTTCAACCATTTGTGTTAGGAGGGAAATGCCATCGAGGTTTATAAATTCTTGGGCAAACGTAACATCCCGTGAGTAATTGGCTAAGTCTTTCAGTGCTTCTAACTTCGCATCCATACTAGAAGACTGGATCCTCTCATGGAGCTGCTGTGCATTCTGAGCCTATGAGAGAAACAAAACACACAAAACAAATGCAATAAAACAGCTTTTGTTACAATGAAAATCAGGAGGAAAATGTCAGTGTAAGCAGGAACAATGGCCATGTTAAATATTAATGATATTTAACTTCCATGCTCAGAAAAGATTAAGCAGCTCAAATATAAATTACTTTTGTAAAAGTATATTACTAGCGTATTACTCCATTATTATCTATAATTATTTGTACTCTTGCAGAATCATTAGCTGAGCAATGGATAGATGTCCCATTCTCTCAAGCAAAAATGCAAGCATTACAAAAGACAGCCTTTGGCTTGAAGAACTTATGTGTCACATCAATAAAGAAGAAATGAAAATAAGACAAACTACATCAGACAATCTCAGTAAAATAATAGTGGAACTTCTTTTCCTGTAAATGCTAACTCAGGTTAAACACTACTCATCACCTTTAGCAACAAAGACCACAGACTGTCCTAACCATGTTACATCAAGAGAGATCAGCATCAGACCTTCTGCTCCTTCCTCCCCCCTCTTCTTTTACTCACAGTCATTTCAAAAACTCACTTCTCCTCTTAACAAGAAGTGTAGAATAATTACTTCCCACGTAATGCTACAATATTATCTGTCATAGATCTTTTTGCATGTTCAATATATTCGTGTTATGCTATTCTGGCCATTAATGTTTCAGAGAATGAGTTAGTGAAATTCAAAGTGGACACTGATGATAAAAAGCTAAAGAAATACTTAAATAATGCATATTAAATTGCTTCTCTATTTAGCCATACAAATACTTTAAAATACATCTCACGTTTTCAATTTGATGCTTTCACTTACCTGAACAGAATACCCAAAAGCTTCAGTTAATAGCTAGCTAGGTGATACTTTTCTTAGAAAAATAATCTTCCTCCCTACATAGAGAGATATTTGCCAAATTCAGTTTCCTAAAATTAATTTCTTACCTGCACCCAAGGAAAGGTGAATGAGAGGCTATATGTCATCATGGAAACAAATTAAATGCAAATTTAAGAGTTATTTTCCCTGAGTTGATGTTTGTACTTTCTCAACTGGATGTGAAATAGAGAAGAAAGGGCTCTGCTGACAGACAATTCCTTTTCTGTTCAAGTAGTGAATGTACCCTTCACAGAGATGGTCATCTCTGAAGATTACGATTCTGAGAAAACAGCATTTTAGTGCAAATGCACACTTAAACAAGGAGCCCAGTAAAAAAACCAGCACAGTGTTGTTACAAATACAGCTGCCTAGCTACATAACTTTGATTTAAAATAATAAATCATAAATTAAATGTCCTAATCTCCTCCAATATCAGCAAGATTTGTTACTTCTTGTTTTTACAAGGGTGGTGGTAAATGCATGGTTTCCTGACAGCATTTGACCAGAACAAATGCAGTAAAGGAGCATGTATGTGGGAGAAATACATTCTAGCTAGTGTGGCTGTGGTTAACATAGTATTGAAAAAAAAAGGAATATCTTTAATCCTGAGCTTTTTTATGCTTTAAGTATGGGGTAATAGAGCCATAGAGGTTCCATTACCTATAAAAAGGCAGAATCTTGTAATCCAAAAGATCTTTCTGCCACTGAAAGTTACCTAGTCTGTCAAAGCATTTGAATTGTAATGGGGAAACAATGGTTTCTACAGTTTCTCTGTAATGGCAATGGCTGTTCAAATGGAAACTAAAAGACCGTTCTCTCAAGCTTAAACAGATGATAAGGTAAATCATTTGCTGAAGCCCATGGAAGAAATAAAAATACATACCATGTACTTTCAACTTCCAGGATAACTACTGATCACTTCTCCCAGCCCCTTCCTTTCATCAGAAGAGGCTGAAAAAAGCTTTGCTAAAATACTCTTCTAGAATCAGCTACAAAAAATCACTACTATTATTACCTGAACCAGAAATCCAAAAGCCAACTCCTACCATACCAAAGTTTCTTCACAGAGCCATTCCTAACTCTAGACTCCCCACTACAGCAACCCAGGAAGACTCAGAAATGCAAAATATCCTCAAAACACTACTGTTTCACTGAACACATGCAATTTCCGAATTCCTGCCCACCTCAGGAAAGAAACAGTCTGGAAAAACTTCAATACTGCCACGGCAGCTGTATTCCCCATACTTTGGAAATGATAGCTCAGATTTAACTTTAAAGCTATTTAATCTATGCACATGGTCTTCTCCAGCCTGACATAGTTCTTGAAGGTTACCACTACCTGCCTACTGAAGGAAGTTCTACTGAACTAGAAGTTCTTCCAGCTTCCCATGGGAACCAAGTCCTCTAAAAGCTCCTGTATTCAGTGAAAATAGAACAAATAGGAAAGGTGAACAAAACCACTGGTTCAGAGGGACCGAGCAGCTCTCCTGATCTGCCCTACCAATACGTCTGAGTGGGCAAACCTTGGGCAGCAAAGCTCTGGCCAAACAGATGGAGACTAATTGCCTGTGTATCACAGTAGCAAGCAGGAAAAACACAAGCAGAGCCAGGAGGACATCCTCCTCCAAACCTCTTCACAACACACCGTGCTGTGTAAACACTTTGTCTTCATACATATTGACAACAGATTATTGTAAACAGGTCAAGATCACCCTTCCTCTTAAGGAGAGAGCTCTGACCCCAGTAGAAACACCTGAGGCAGGTGAACTGCTGCAGTCTGCCAGTCAGACTTCTATTACACATGTATCCACACCAAGCATGGAAAGGGCTAACCCTCCCTCTCACCAAACCCGAGAACACCAGGACACAGATGTACATTAGCAGCTCATCTACACTGCACAACACTGGCATGAGCGGGACCAACCTATCAACCTCATATTAACCTTATGTTAGTCCTCTTTCCTATGCAGTCAGTGAGAGCTTTGAAATTCACCAGACTAAAATCAAAACATTATCTTAGATCAGAGACAGCTTGGAACCCTCTACAGAGCACAAAAATCCACTCTACAAAAGTGTTTCGGCCATGTTTTAAGCACATATAAGAGGGCTTACTAGGATCATAGGCTTTATCTGACCGTGCCAATGTTTCATCAGCAAAGTTTACCTACAGTTGCAGTTTTCTCATATTGAACAAGTTTTGCAAGACACTGCATGCAATAAACCTTGCTCCTTTTATTCTCTGATGAGAAAAGAACAGACAAATGGCAGAGGAGATCTTGATTAAAGGGGTAAACATATATTTGTCTCAGCAAGGGTGCTGGCGCATGTTCTGACTGGCAACAATGACAAAAGTCGTATTGCCTGTTGTCATCCCAAATGCCTGACACATGAAAATATTGCCTTGGTTAACACCATGCAGTTCTCACAAGGTTTCTAATTCCTGTTGCCATAGCACTTGTACATGCTTATGCAATGTACAGCTCACTTACGACTGCATTACAAAATGAAACTCGGATGAAATATGCTCCAAGTGCTGACCAGGGAGCTATTTTAATGATTTGCTAGCCATCAGTGGATGGACAGAAAGCACTGCTCATTAAAGCAACAGCAGAGCTGGCTGCCTTGTCTGCATCCTTACTGAAATATCATTCAGGTAAGAATAAATATAAATATATAAACTGAAAACCATTAGAGAGAATTAACAGAATTATGGCTGCTCAAGTAAATGAAAAGCAAAATTAACTGCTCTCCTCTTCAGAAAGGAAGGAAGGAAGATGGGAAGCTTGTAAAATGTGCACTGAGGAAGTCCCAACATTTCAAAAGGCTGTCAAGTGGCATAAGCCGCATGTCTAGTCTTAAATGACTTGCTGCAAGGACATCCAGAAAGGTTGCCCTTAGGGAGGAGCAGTGCTTAAAAGGAGCAGCTTGATGAGATTGTCAGCTTAAAGAGAAAACTAATGACCTAAATCCAGGATGTGACTTTCTTAGAGGCTCAAATAGCTATTTAGAGGTTAAGAATCCCAAGATCATCCTAACAAGGGATTCTACTGATCAAATTATCATTTCTTTGCAACTGAATACTTTGTGCAAACTTTGAAAGCAACTTATTAACCAGACATACACAAGTCTTCTGTACAGAATACAAAATATAGCGAATAACGACAAGAGAGAGAACACAGATCCAAATGCAACCACTATCAAACATGAATATTCTACAGAAGAAAGTAGGACCATTGCTTTAAATTGTTGGTTTTCCATTATGTAATCAGCTGTCTTCTTTATCCTTTACAAAAAGCAAATAAAATAACAGTATTGTGATATACCCTTTAGATTTAGTCCTATTAGTCAATATTTTGCTAGAAAAAGAGCATACAGACTACCAGTAACTACCAAATACAGCTTTGTCCTTACCAAACAGGTGCATTTCTGTGGTTCAAATTAAATCATTCAGTGTTGAAACACCATGGTGGCTTAAAGTGCTTCCTTTTCCTGGATTGTTATTGCCATTTCACCTACAACTGTATATGTCAGAGAGCAGTGGGGGAGTAGATACATTACATAGATAATCGCTGCACACATACACATTCAAGGAGACCCACAGAACTGATTAGCATCTGATGCCAAGTAGGCAATGACAATTTATTTTAATCAATATATACATTATTGGTTAACATTTTTTGCATGAACACAGAAGCACAGTTTCTACATCTAAAGCCCTGTAAAGATGGGATACACAGAGAGGTCCTGTGGAATCATTACAGGCAATTAAAAAAGCAGAAACAGGGATATGGTTCTCTCTGGAGTCTTGCACTAAGCCAATGACAAAAGCATTACAGATACATAGCCAAATGTATTACATAAATATTCCTTAAAATAAGTTTATGCAATCAGTAGCCTCTTCTCAGTGCTTTATAAGTATTTTTTTTCTTCTATCTGCATTTGAAACAATCTCTTCCACTTATTATTCCAAATGTCATTTGAAATCTGAAACCTGATGAAAACATCAGATTAAACCTTTCTCTCTGTTAAAAGACAAACCCCAACTCCACTTCTCCAATCTACTATGAGCACATAAATATAAAAGTGGTTAATTGACTCCCATGGTCAGTGCTTCTGGTACAAGGTTCATTTAGCAACTAATTCACCATTACATGATAAAAATAATCACAATCACAGGCTAGGACTGCAAAAAGTTATGCATTTACAGAACTTCAAATACATGTTCAAGCAACTGTAGATCAAAAATTATAAACTAGATCATCAAAATTTTACTTAGAGGATTCAGAGAAATAGGAGAATTAGGGAAATATGGGGAATTTAAGGAGAAATAGGGAAAACTTTATACTTCCTTGTCTGTTAGATCACATATAAATGAAAAGAACATGTTTCTCATATCTGTAGAAGCATTCAGAGAAAATACTATGATGACTACTATTGAACATCTTTATTTACATGATTGCTCATTGTACACATGCTAACATATCTGCCTACAAAAAAGTTACAAGTTCGAGAACTTGACTGATCTCTGCCCTGGGAGTAAAAAAAAAAAAAAAAAAAAAGAAAATAAAAAGACAAAAGCAAATGATCAGGCCCCACAGATATCACGTCAGAAAACCCCCCTTTACCCAGGGTTTAAGGTATATACCTCATAAACAAGGCATTTTTTGTAAGTGCCCAAGAAGCTTCTTCTAACAAACAGTAAGTGCTCAAATAATCAGTTCTATTTGAAAACCATTAAATTAATAAAACTACACTAGTTCCTTCAGTTTAATTTTCCCAGTATTTTAGCATCTTTTAAAAATAATTAGTCATTTGAAAAAGGATTTGCAGGCTCTGACTGAAAGAATCCTGCAGTGTCACACACTAAAATGTTGGACTTTGCTTGCTGCATTGCAGGACACAAGAGTCCTTTCAGATCAGCCTCACACTCGGGAGCAATTACAGCTCATTTATACACCTACCCACCATGCACTAGAATATGGTTATCACAAAAGAGACAGTAGCAATACAGCATTTCCATTGTCACATATGTTCAAATACAATGAAATGCTGCATAAGAAACTTTTCATGCGTCCCTTCAGAAATGCAAATGGACAAAGCGGGGGAAAAAAGGTCAGAGAAAACTGCAAAAACACACAATAGCCTAAAGAATTGGTAAGAAAGATGATAGGAGAGGCTAAAATAAATAAGAAAGATGATATAGGAACAAAGATAATACGGGAGAAATTCAATCTGCACTCAAGTTACCTAGGAAACAGAGTGTCTGTGTGGTGAGCAGTTTATAGAGGAAAAAAATAGCATTGTTTGGGAAAAAACAGTCTTTCAGATGATCTCACAAACTTAGCAAACAGACCTATGGAAATAAAGAAGCAGTTCAAATTCCCACCAGGCCGAACGACAGGCGTTTGCAAACTTTTAACTCAAATAAATTTAAAATAGGCACATTGTAAATCTCTCAAGGCAAGCATTTATAATGGATTTAGCAGCACACCATAACTGCAATTCTGCTCTTGCAGTATTAACAATGGTTTTCAGATAAAGGTTCCCGTATAGGCACACAAAATAATCTAAATTCAAGATTAAAAAAAGGGAAAGTATTTAACATTTATATTCATGGAGTTAGATTTCAAATCCTCATTGTTAAAAAGTCAACTCAAAAATGCTGGTTTACTATTTCTAGATAAAACTACCTTTCTTTCCTCTCTCTTTTTAATCTTTAATAGTATCTATTCTGGGTACATGAGCAATAAATAATTTGAGGCTAATGACAACAAAATTCAAAAAGGTTGCATCTCATCCTTCTCATCCAATTTTCTATGACTTGGGCCATGCAACCCTAAAGGGTACAGCCAGACTACTGGCTGTCATGGTTATAAGCTGCATAAAAATTAAGGACTAGAAAAGCATTTTAAGTTCATGCAGCGTTCAGAACTGGTAAACACAACTCCTCTCAACTCTTCAAGGAAAAAAGTCTTCTCAAAAGGCTTGTAAAGTTCAGGAGAATTCCCCCCCCCCCTTCCCCCTTGACAGCCAGGAATTAGATAGCTTGGGCTTCTCTGAAACGACAGGGACACATCCCAGAAACTGCACAGTCCATATGTGGTGGCTCTTAATTTCCTTCAATCTTTCTCTCCTTTCATAAAGTTTTGGGGGGTTTTTTGTGTTATTTTTTTGGTCCTTTTTTTTTGGTCAGTTGGTTGGTTTTTGGGTTTTTTTTTTGTTGTTGTAAAATTTTGGGGTTTGGGGGGAAGAGAAAAGATAGTTTCAGCTTTATCCTGTTGTAGGATAGAAAAAACAAGAGGGGGTGGGGGGAATTTAGACTCTTGATGCTTTCACATGATGAGAAAAACATTTCTCACCCAGCACTAACAGCTAGGAAAGCATCTTTCCTGTTTTGTAGGAGGTGTATCATACAGCCTGTTTGTTCTTCACATTATCTCTTCCTACTACTGTTGCTCTCATATAGAATTTCAGAGGAAACATAGAAACAGATTGCCTATTAGCTTTTCAGGGTAAACGACAACCACTGTATGGGTCACCAGTCCAAGAACCACAGCTTGGAGGTCTTTAATCTATCTATTTTAGGTACTACTATGACAACCACTTTTACAGTACCTTAAGAAGCAAAGGCACTGCTATAGTTTTTCAAAATTAAGAACTTCCATTTTTACATATTTAAAGAATACAAATATTTGCTAATCTGACAAAAGAACAATCCATTCCTCCTTCTAAGATACCTCTCTGATTCTGGGAAAAGTGAACACAAAATTTTAAAATCAGGAAACAAAACCAAGATTTTTACGTCAGGAAGTATGAAAATAAGCACTGGTTCAGGCATAAATATCACTGCTAGAGAATAAAGAGTAGACCACCCTTTTATCTTGAAACAGAATGGCTGAGTCACTCATAACTGCAGGTCAGTGCAAGAGTGGTCTATAATTTGTTAGGTAACAGGCAATATCTCAATATCCTAAGGACTCCTGTCTTGATTAACTGACCCTAAGGCAAATACCCAAAGAAACAGAACAAGGAGACGATAGTCCTGTGCAAAGCATCAATTTCCTGGCCATTGGTAGCAGCAGGAAGTGTTGTACATGCAAGCCAGCCAGCCATCTCCACAGATCAGTCACAGCACAGCCTCTCTTCAGCGAGGTTGCATGGTGCAACTGCTTGTGGATTTCAAGATGGGAGAATTCCACGAGCTGCCTTATGTGGTTATTCCATGCTGTAGCAACACCAAAATATGATGCAGTGCATTTGGACGATGTTGGTTCTTGATGAACCACAGATCCTGTTGCGATTTCAAGGGATCCCAAGTCTGGGCAGTACCGGAGTGGATATTTCTTATTAAGAAGCCCCTAAGGTTAGAAGGAGTTCATGCTGGGGCTGTCTGTTTCTGAGGACTTTCTATCAAATGGGGCTTACTCCACCAGAAGGGGTTTTCCCATGGTTTTCCCATGTATCTTGGTGATACTTGCCAAGAGATGATGGAATCACACAGACCCTGACAGAGCCATGGTCTTAAACTGCTGCGCTTTTTTTTTGGTTTTTTTTTGGTTTTTTTTTTTTTTTTTTTTTTTTGTTTATGCCTATAAAGCTTTGAATATAATGACCATTGAAAAATATGATGAAGACTAATGGAAACTTCTTGCCTTTCTCCAGTTGGCTGTTGAGAAGTGCTTTTTGTTGAGAAGATACTGGGTGGAAGAGTTTGGCCATAAGAATGCTTTGAATCTGCAAAGGCTAGAACACCATCATGAAGAGGTAAACCATTTTAATGGCATACTAACTACATTTGTCAGCAAGGAAATGGGATTGCTGCTGCCTTAAACATACATCTCCCAGGACTAATAGTGGCTTTCAGCATGTGGCAGCAGTACTGTTCAACTCAGCAGGAAAACAAGCCATTAGAGAGCAACCAGCAACTCTGCTGTGCTTTTTAGGAGCTGGCAAAGAGACACTGCAGGGAATATAAAAGTCAACAAAGAAACCCCAGTAAAATCTCAACATTACAGTTGCTACTCCCTGAACAAAAACCCAGAGATCAGGAAAGCTTTGACCTGATCTACCCAGCAGAGCTCTCCATGATTCAAATCCCTGACCTTCCTCCTGGCTTCCTTGTTTTGAGTTCTGAGGCAGAAAAAGAGCAACTTGAGTGAGGCTGCAATGTCAGCAGGGAAGCCAGGGATATCTTGTATGTGACAACTGTTCCCAGTGGAAGTGAGACACAAAAAACCCACCCAATTGTGCAAACAGTATCACCCACCTAATGTCACTCAGAGTTATTACTCCTGCCTCCATAACTCATAACCTTTGCTCATGGAGGATTGTGGGACACACTGTGGATAAAGCTTAAAGGCATACACATTCATCCACAATGATTTACTAACCAAATTTTCACTTTGAAGAAAGAGAAGAAAAAAACACTGACTCACTGGAGATGTTGTTAATCGAAGGATGGCTCCGTTTTTTATTTCATTACGATTCTGAAAAAGAAAAATCCAAAGGTTTTACTTAAGACTCACTCACATTAAAAAAAAAGAAACATGGATTAAGCAGAATGTCATGCTAAACCTGTACCAGTGCTTTCCCCTGTATGCATGCAAAATCTTCCCACTTTCAGATGTAAGCTAGCATGTATTTTCCTCACTGAGGCACACAACATTAGCTTCAACAAATAGGTTGAATTCACATGACACTTAACCAACCTGAACTCTTTCAAGAATGACTTAATGTTTTTCAAAGTTTAGCTTCCACTGGCAACTTTGAAAGATTTTTTTGAAATATACTGTCCATGGTGTCTGGCTCTGGTATTGTACATACTTGAGGAGATCATAAGTTTGCTGAAACCTGTCATTAAGCATCTGCAGGATTTAGAATTCATCCCACTGGCTTTTTATTTTCTATAACAAGAACATGCTGACTTAAACCACTGGAACCTACCCAGTGAGCTCTGCCACCACGACTTTGCATTCTCCCTCAAAGTAAAAAAAGCATCACTGTTAGCAGGGTAAAGTTCAAATATGCCACAAGTCCTTCTCCTTGCCCAGCTGTCAGAAAGAGAGGGCATCGAACATTTTCTTTTGGTTACACTCACATAGCTTATGGCATAAGCTATACACTTACAGCATTCTTACAACCTTGTGGTCAAAGCCCATGTGCACCATCTCTCCCCATGCTACGTGTAGGGGAGTTTCCTCTCTTTCAACAACTACCTCCTTATTCACCAGAGGGTAGGAGGAAAAAGGTGTCTACAGCAATGAACAGACAGATAGGTACTGGCTGTGTGCAGCACAATGCACAGTTACAATGCCAGCCATGGTTCAGTTGCTTGTTCATGAGCTGACACCCCAATCTGTCAGAGGAATTGGAGGAATCCCTAACAGTTGGAGAGAGAAGAGCTAATTTTGTACTGAAGACCACATTGCAGGTTTTCTGCAGACTGGTGTTTAGCCAAGAAAAAATATGAAGGTGTATTTCGCCTCTGGCAGCTTTTCCCAAATTTATTAAGTCCTTCTTGTTCCCATTCTGATACATCTCAAATCCAAAATGCTAAAAAACAGATAAATCTTGCCTGAAACCAGGTCAAGTAGTCCCAAAAAAAACCTCCAGTACATTGTCTCATTCTTGGTATCCAAGTCATCTGTGGGATTGGTTCTAGCTACCTCAAAGATCACTCTCCACCCACAAAGACTTCTTCACTCTAACTGAAATAAATGAAGTGCCAGACAACACAGGGGGTACAAGAAAGAAGCTTTCATACAGCATCGTTGCCTACATATGCAGTGACTCCTCTCAGCCCTCAGCAGCCTCCTCCCGCCAGAACAGCCTCAGGGAGGCCAGCCAGGCTATACTGAACAGAGGGGCAAAGAAGGGTGAGCAGCTAAATACTGGGTGTCTTCCCACAGCACTAAAAAGAGTGCCAGATTTTCTCCACTTGTAGTGGAACAGCACCAGACCCAGCTACATTTCATCATGTCTAAGGAATCTGTGTGAAGTGGCCATAGTGCATTAATGTGGTTTAATCTCAATCAGTGCTGAAACAAACTCACTTCACAAACAGTTGTGGTTGCTAAAATTGTTGCCACCTCCTGGATTTGTGGAGCTGAATGAAAGTAATTGCTTTAGGACAGACAATTAGCATAGGCTAAATCTACCTCCATCAGCAGCTTATACTAAGCTCTGGGACCTCAGCTGCATTAGGCCAGAGCGTTTGCACGTGCACATACTCAAGGTTCCATCAGCTCTACTTGGAAGGCAGCAAATCCCAGCATGCAACAATATGAAAACCAGGAAATCAACAAGATTTAAACAACTTGAAGTTTACTAATCACATTCAGAAGTTAAAGTTCACTGACATCTTTATAAAAACATTGGAGCTTAGAAATAGACTTCTAAAACATAAATAAGAGCACACACAGAGGCTTTTTTTCCTAAGCAGCAAAAATGTAGGCTTAAAGTTTCTCATGTTTCCCGCTGCAATTAATATGAACTACCAAATCATCTGGACAAATGAGTTTCTAGTTTGTTTGTGACAAGTTAAGTCACTCTCTCCAGGCCACAATAAGCATCTCTGCAAGCATTCTTAGTCCATTGCAAACAAGAGGTACTGGGCATAACAGGAGCATGGTGATCTCCAGAGACTTGAGAAGGAACAGAGGAAGAACAGAGGAGCACACAGAGTAAATAAAAGCATCACTGGACATTTTCTTTGGAGTCTTTCTGTTTAACCATGAAGATGAATCTAAAATACCAAAGCTTTCAGACTCAAAGGTGCAATGCTGGTGAGAACCCAAGACACACAATCCCATGGACCTTTTATCATGTCTGGCTCAGAGCCAGGTGTGTACATCTGCCCTTTTATACTGTAAATTCAATTACTGTAACACAACTGAGAGCTCATCTCCAACTCCTAGCTTAGAAAAAGGCCTAAGGAAAACTGCCCATGCCTTATCTCTGAACGTATTTAAAGCATAAAGTCTCTAGCACAGCAAGCTAGCCGAAATTTGAAAAAGGTTAGCAGTTACCCAATTTAAAAAAATATATAATTTTGTTTGTCCATTCTAAATATTGGCTTAATCACATACCAGGAAACAGCATGTAAGAGTACAATTAAGCCAAGAGGCTTTCCTACATTAACTGCATGATGCAGTAGTCAGCATGCCACTTAATTTTAATTGCAACATTTACACACAGTTAATCCTCTTAGTATTAAGGATAGTATCCTGTGGATTTCTTTTCCAGGATAATAGAACTTCATTACAGCAGCCCAGCTTTGGCAGTCATACTTATTTACAGGCATCACTGCTATTCAAAACAGAACTCATCCTCACCTATGGTAGACAAATAATAAAAAAGACAAGACCGGGCAAAACAAATAAAAAAATCCTCTTCCAGGATATTCCAAACCTGTTTCCCAAGTGTACTAGAAGGTGATAGATATTGTTCATGGTGTTGATCCTGAGCAGTGAAGGAACTAGGGAAATTGAACTATCCAAAGGTCCCTAAGAGCTCCCTAATGGGAAAATACATCTGTTATAAATGTTATCCAGGACAAAGACAGCAGTTACATCACAGATACAAACAAGCCCCCTCTGCAATATTTTATCTAGCAAGATATAGTATATCACAAAACTATTTTTTTCTAACAGAGTAGGTAATATTTCCTAGATGAGATTTCAATCAGACTAAATACTTTCCTGAAGACACACAGCATAACACAGCAGGAAGTAAAGGATAGCTGGAAAGTTCATCTTGCACTCAGATTTTAGGACCCTCTGCTTTCTAACTTCACCAGCTGGAGCAACATGAACCTAAATGACCATAAATACTTCAAAAGGAAGGAGAAGCAAGGAAGGACAGGGAGCGGGGCAGCCCAATATGACAGAGAGTTTTCCATTCTCAGAGAAGTAAGGAAGGGGTTCAGCAGAACTGGGGTCCACTGGGAAGCAGTCCTGAGGGTCAAATGAAGGTTGGACATCCTACATGAAGGAAATCTTAAAAGCACAGAATCAGGCCAATGCAAGACAAGCAGTGGGAAACATCAGCCTGGCTAAGCACAAGTCTTTGGCGGGAACTAAGGAAAAATAAGATAGATTGTGACCTATGGAAGAAGGGGCAGCACACTCAGGTGGGCTACTGGGGTGCTGTGAGGTTATGCACAGAGAAAATTAGAAGGGCCAAAGCTCAACTAGAACTTAATCTGGGGAACTACAGGCCTGTCAGCCTGACCTCAGTGCCAGGAAAAGTAACAGAACAGATCACCTTGAGTGGCATCATGAGGCACATACAGGACCACCCCGTGATCAGGCCCAGCCAGAAGGGGTTTATGAAAGGCAAGTCCTGCTTGACTTTGCAAAAGTGACCTGCTCAGTGGATGAGGGAAAGGCTATGGCTGTTGTTCACCTGGACTTCAGTAAGGCTTTTGACATCGTATTCCATTGCATTCTCCTGGAGAAACTGGCCGCTCATGGCTTGGACAGGTGCACTGCTTGCTAGGTAAAACCTGGCTTGATTGCCAATCCCAAAGGGTGGTGACCAGTGGAGTTACATCTAGCTGGTTATATCTACCAGCTAGTCACCAGCAGTGGTCCCCAGAGCTCAGCAAGGTAGAGGTCAGCCTCTTTTAACTAATAACCAATAGGATAGGAGGAAATAGACTCAAGTTGCATCAGAGGTGTTTTAGATTGGATAACAGGAAAAAGTTCTTCACAGAAAGGGTTGCCAAGCACTGGAATAGGCTGCCCAGGGAAGTGGTTGAGTCACTCTCCCTGGAAACATTTAAAAGATGTGGCACTTGGGGACACAGTTTAGTGGACTTGGCAGTGCCAGGTTAATGGATGGACTTGATTATCCTGGAAGATCTTTACCAACCTAAACAATTCTACGTTTCTATGACTATCTGCCAGCAGATTCTGTTTGATCTCAAAGCTCTGCTTTTCTGTACCATAGACCACTTTGCCCAAAACACATGCAGGAGAATTGCATGTAGAAAGCAGGCCTCAAGCATTAGCAGAGTCCACCAAATCATGCAGAAGGATGAAGGTAAGCAAATTCACTTTTAAAAAAAATCCTATAAAAACAGTGAAGTTGTTTATTCAGAGTTTTGCTGCAGTGATAATGGAAAATGTATCAGGTAAAATAGGTTATTTTGCCACACATTTATCTTATCATTTTTTAATGATCTGTTATACCCAGAAAAAATGCCTCAAGATTCAGCTCACTCTTAACTGGTTGGAATGGAATGTTTTCTTAACATATTTGAGGAAGACGTAGAAACATTGGTTCCCATGGTTATAGCTCACTCATCCTGTTCTTTAACCTTGACCAAACAACTTTTTTCAGACTTCTTTAACCACCCTAAACAACAATAGCCAAGAAATCTAAAATTCTTCTTGTGTTTATTACCTTTAGTAATAGATTAATCAATATTTCCATACTTGCTGTTATTTTGTTGCACCTTCCTCCAAATGAACACAACAATAGGAAAATAGAGCTGTGGAATACCCTTCAAGTTTATGACTCCATTACATTTCTACAAGGATGAGTTTGTACAAGTTGCAAATAAGGACAAAATGACAAAAAATATTAGAGTTGTAAAGTTCATTACTAAGCTAACAGCTCAGGAAAAAGAAGCAAAGTTCCTGCTGGCAGATCTCCCTTAAAGCACTGATTCAGTGTGCTACAGGACCCAGTAAACACTGGATGCCATCAGAGGTGGCACCAGGAACAAGACAGAGGGTATCTCCTTGCCACTGCACAGGAACTTCATGTACCCACACACAGGGCACTGAGTGCAGTTTTGATCTTCACATCTTACCAAGGGCACAGCAGTCCCTGAGAAAATGCAGAGAAAGGCAAGTGTCCAATGGGCTTCGGCAGTTGCCTCTAAAGGCAGGGTCTCCTCAGTTTGGAGGAATAAAGGACACAGGAAAGAAAATAGCGAACAACCAGAATGCAGAACTGGTTTTATGATACCCTGCAGTATGAGAACTTAGGGGCACTTGATTAAATCAGCAGGGCGTCTGTTTAAAGTAGATAGAAAATACACCTCTTCAATCAGAAGGCGGTAAACTCTTCAAGCTTGTTGTCAGAGGTTATGAAGGCAGGCCAGGCCAGCAGGTTCAAGAAGAGATGAAAGTGGCATAGCCTTTATGCAGGATATTAAATAGCCTAAGTGTAGATGTAGCCTCCAATATCTGTAGTACAAGAAATAGGAATACTGAGGAAGCATAAAGAGACTGAAAGCCATCATCAAATCACTACCCTGATAAGCATTTGCTGCTGCTAGAGCTGAAGACAGACTATGAGATGAGATTTCATTTGGCTGACTTGGTAGGGAGTTTCTTAAATTTATTTTTAGTCACCAAAATATTTAATAAGACATAAGCTAAGTGATACAGGTAATTACCAACATTGTACTACTACTTGGCATGACAGAATTGTACTGTTTTAGAAGAAATACTGACGCAACTCATCTTGTGATAAAAGTCCTTTTCTGGGAAGCTGCTGAAAAGATGGAACAATGTCTTCTGATTCTTCATGTTATAATTCAATTATAACATTTTTCTTAAAGAAATAAGTAGCTCGTCTGAAGTTTCTAAAAAGAGGATGTTTTCTGCATGCTGTTTATCTGTCTCTATTCAATGATTACAGAAGCCAGTAAATAAACCAAGTTAGAGCAGTGGTGCAGCCAGTTTCAGGCTGTACATTAGCACATATCACTCCAGTACACGGGCCCCCAACACTTCCTTTACATTGGATCTACCACCACACAGCAGCACAGTCAACCACCTGACCATAAAATGTTAACACTTCCTTTCCCCTTTATTCACAAAAAGGAGGAAAATAAAAAGTATTCCAGAGTCCAGAGGGTTTGTTTTTGTTTTTTTGTCAGATTCATGACTTGAACAAACTCACCATCCAGCAGCAGTCACTAGGATGTTAGTGAAGCAAAGAGAAGGAAGAAACAGAGTAGAAAAAGAATGCTCAACTACCTATTTCTCCAGCAACCCACAAAAATACCAACTTGACTGCCACTTAAACCACATCCTAAGAAAAAGACCAAACTTTGCATGATTCACCCATTTGCAAGTGGAATGCTCTACAAGGACGGCATTAGCAAGCACCACTTGTTCTGCAGAGCAGCAGTGGTATTACACTTTGGGCAGACCTCCTTCTGGCACATTCAAAGAAGTTACACACAAGTTATTTTTAGCCTGGATCAGTTCCCCAATTCAAGCAACCACACACACAGCACAGTGGTACCAGCAACACAGAAGGGGTGGTCCAATGACAAGCAGCCCTATCGTCCTCTGATAAGTTTCAACAGAAGAGCTACGCTCTGAAAAATAAACATCAGGAAATGACTGACTTAGTGTGCTCAAGCTATTATTAGTAAGATTACATGGAGAAATCAGAATAGGACTGCTATGGATGCAAAAAAAGAAACCCAAAACAAAAACCTACCAAACCCAAGTAAGGACTATCAAACTGAAGTCAGCTCTTAAGCGCAGGTTACCCACCTTATTCACTCTCAGCACCACTGAGAGAGAGTGGCTCCTCAAGCAGATGCTTAGAGAACAGCTGAATGATGAAGCTGAGATTGGCTCACAGGTTGGCTCACTTTTGCCAAATCAAAGCACAGTTGCACAGTTTGCTACCATAGAGTCCTGTTTTTCAACACCCTGCTCATTCCTGCTACCGTTATATGTGGCATAAACAGTTGTATCAACAAGAGAACTAAACCAGATGAAAATTTTATCTTTTTGGGGTTTGAACAATAGAAGACAGGAATAAGCAGGAAAAGTGGGCCAGCTCATTTTGCAAGCACCACATTTGGGACCACAACACTGAGACTTGTTTAAGGGAAAGCCTGCAGGTCTTCGTGTTTCTCTTGGACACACATCCCACTCCTACACCCTTCCCCTCACCCACAGAAGGACTGTAGGTAACACATCCCTTTCCCATTTTTCTACAGTTGGAGCTTGACAAAATTTTGTTCTATGTCAGCCTAAGCCGGTTCCAGAAACAATTGAGGGACAGCTCACAGCTGTTAAAAAAAGCTAAGTTCCATTCTTCTTCCTACCTTTCCTTTACTTCTTTCTTGTCTAAGGCTATTCCTGGACATGATTCTAGAATCCACTGCACTTTGGAAAACTTTGGAAAATATCCAAATGAGTTCTTTAAGTATAAAAATGAATTAAAGAGTATTTTTCTGTTGGCCAAATCTTACACAGGACTGTTTGCCATCAGCTGAACCAAACAGTTGTACTGTGCCCCTGGTATGCCATACCTATCTTCAATTACTCTAACCAAAAGCTGAAGGTTTTCAGAGCCTTTTGTCTCTAATGATTAACTGTGTAGCAAAATTACAAACTTAATTCAGGAAAGTATCTATAACGATTTTTTTTTTTTTAAAAGCATCCCATTTGATCCATCTCATCAGCCTTGATATGGAACTAAGGAACTAAACAGAAGATAAACATAACAAATATCTTAAGAGGAAGGAAGTAGAAGAATTAAGCTGTTTGAGCTGGGGCCAGAAAGTACAACAGGTGGGCAGGACATAATTATTTTCTTTAGAAAATTTAGTATAGACCAAAACTTCTACAAAAAGAGTCCTAAGAGAACTAAAAGAAGGATAACCATTACCACTGTTCTTGAAATCAGCCTGAATGAAGGGGGACTGAAAGTGATTTAGTATATGAATACTCAAGGTTTACTTCTGTTCACTTGAAAAATATACCAGTGTTCTCTAAGATTTTACTGGAGTCTACAAGGCACTGTTGCCAGCATCCATCAAGCACACAAGAGCATGGCCACTCAGATGCCATGTGCTGCCTTTACTTTAGGGAATTTCTGCAGGGTTGTGCAAATGCCACAAAATAGTAAGAAATTTGTCAATGTGCATGAAATACCACATACTATAATACCACATATTATAAATGGCAGAAAAAAGAGAAAGCCAGGCATGGTTTGATCCATGTTAAATTAAAAACTACCATTTATGTAGCACTATTAATAAATGTATTATCAGGAGCGATGCAAAATGGAAAACGAAACACCTCTCTTAATACATTTCTCCGGTTTCCATTCATCATGCTACTTTTCATTCTCAGCTACTTAAGAAGCACCAGGTCTTTCAGTGAATCAGAAACTTTCATTATTAGGAATGTTTTGTCACAACTCACTGAAATTCAATTAATCAGTGAAAACAGACAAATATGAAAAGCGTAAAAGCTCAAAAAGTCCCAACTGTACAAATGGCTCACTTCTTGTCCTGTTATTTGCATACACTCCCACGCAGGGAGCCTGTAAAGGCATGGTGGAATTTCACATGAATATACAATTACAGGTTGTGTTCAGCAAAAATAGGTCATGAGAAAAATCACCTTTGAAAAAGGCCAAGCACCAAGGACTTCACTCAGGTTCCCAGCATTGAGAAAATGTGGGTTAGAAAGATGTTACATCTTCAAACACAGCAAAAGGTTTAATAATTACAACAAAAGGAAGGTGGGGCAGCTCTTCTTGCAAAACAGAATAAAGTCTCCAAAAATAAATGGAGTAAACTCAGTGTCTGCTCCCCTCCATTTAAAGCAATAAAAGCGAAATGTAGGAGACAGGAAAGAAGGGGAAAAAAAAAAAACCCAAAGGAATTCTTCTGATGCATCAGATGTAAAAAAAAAAAAATAAATAAACACAAAATATTGTGACAATAAAAATGGGTTGCATCCAGTATATAGAAGAAAGAATCTTTTCTTTAAAAGATAACAAAAAAATGTCACTGTTGTCACCAGCTCAGTGCTGGCTCACAAACCCCTCAGCACCAGCAGCCAACCCCTCATTTCTGAGAGTTGCTCAGGGGGAGGGTTAAGAGGGCACATTGTGCCTCCAGCAGTCCAAACAA
Organism: Regulus satrapa; assembly: GCA_013396955.1. Taxonomy (NCBI): domain Eukaryota; kingdom Metazoa; phylum Chordata; class Aves; order Passeriformes; family Regulidae; genus Regulus; species Regulus satrapa. The sequence continues at coordinate 634,257 of VWZN01004553.1, read as the reverse complement.
CTTGAACAACATCCATCCTTTCCTGGGCAAACACAGGATCTACAAATGGGTCTAGAGGTGGCCACAGTCTGCAAGGCCATGAGGGACCAGCAATGAGGGACCAGCACCAAGGTGCAGCATCAGTCATTCAAATGTCTGTCCCTGCCTTGCTCATGCTGCCAGCGGAGGAACACAGCTAACAATTGTCTGAGCTGTGGTTTTCAGCCAGGGAACACATGGCATGCTGAATTATACAGCCATTTTCTACTCTTCATATAGCATTTCCCTTTCTAAATCTGAGCTCCCCCAGGCTATAGTGTTCCTGAGTCATTGCACCTGATGTACACAAGCATCTAATTCAGGTACAGCCTGGATAGACTGAAGCAAAGGTGATTTATTTATCCTTATCTTGTAGTATCTAGCATGTTAAGATCCTGACTCAGAAGTCAGGCTTTCAGATGTTTGACCTACCCGAGAAATGTTGCTTCATGATAAGCAAAGCCTTTAAAAAACAACACACCTATTAACATAATTAAAAATCAAACACTTTGAGTTCAAAACACCAGACAGATTTTAGCTCAGACACTATGTGTGCTTGGTTTTCTTGTCCACATAACCTCTTCTCTTATTTATCTCATTTTTAGAAAAAAAAAAATAAAAAGGCTTAAAGACATAATTAATAATTTCCACCTCAGTTTCAGGGGCACAGATATAGCCATACCATGACCCCAGAGGCAGCAGAAAAAAACTGGATCTGCTGTGATAAGCCCTGTCTCTGAACCCTGGCTGAATAAAAATTTGCTAAAAGACATCACTTATACTGCCTGAAGGAGTTATTGCTACTTCTGTAGAGGCATTTTTCCAAATAAGACAGCCAAAACAGAAATAAATTAAGAGACAGAACTGCCTGGGTGTTGTTTTTATTTATGCATTATATAATTGGGAAATATAGGTCCAGCTACAAAAAATAGAGTTCTGTATATGACAGCCAAAACACAGATGGGCTGTTAGCCACCAAAAACAAAACTACAATTGTAAGCCATGTAACATTTGGGACATTTTCACTTCAAAGCTTCTTGCTACTGTATACAGGAATTCACTAATTGTTTTTCTTTTAGGTAACTTTAAACATAGTGACATTTTAAAGTGGCATTTCTACCTGGAAGGCAGTCTCTGCAGAAACATGACCTGTAGGTAATGTTATCTGCCTACATACAGACACACAATTCACCTTTAAGAGCTGTGAAAAATAAGAAGCTTCTTATAAGAAGCTGTCACTGTCACAAAAAAAAACCTGTGCTTGTGTCCGTTAGTAAAAGTGAGCTTAAAGCAATGTGGATTTTAACAATTAAGTGTCGTAGCTTCCTTGAAGTGCATGTGGTTTTTTTCATGCCTGGTGATTTTCATGTTTTAATTCAGACAGCAACAATATTCTACTGAACACAAATGAGGAATGTGTATGTGGAAGGGGTGATGGCCTATATAAGCCTCTCTTCAGAGCCACTATCCAACAACCAGCTATAAACAGTGAACAATATCTAATGAAAGTCACAGACATCTGAGTAATTCTAGTGGCATTTAGAGCTCTTCTCTCTTATTTATGTGACTCAGAGTCAGACACTCTGCATATTTCCAGTAGGGAATAAACAAACTCAAAGTTCTCTCTGCAGTATAATCCAAAATGTCCTAGAAGACCGTCATTTTCCATCCTTATTGCAAGTTAAAGGCAGCCAAAAACCATCAGATTCTCTTTTATGTGGAACAGAAAACATTTCTCTTCTCCAAAGCTGCGGAATCCTATCCACCAAAGGTGGAGATAAAACTTGAAATATCCCTCCAATTGCATCAGGACAAAGACCTTCCAGAAGCTGAAGTATCCACTCAATTCCAGCTTCTTGGAAATACTCACTGTGAAGAGTTTAACTGCCAACAGGGAAATTCAATTGTGTCGCTTTTATTGGTAAACACTGTGTCACCATTGAGGGCAATTAGCAGAACAATCTCACTATTTAATTTGGTGGAGGCAAAACACAGAAGTCAGAATTACTTCAACAGGTTTCCTTGTAGTGGCCTTTGAAGTGTCTGTCAATTGAAACTTGAAAAGAAAGGAGAGTGAAAAAAAACCCAAAACAACACACAAGCAAAAAAAGGGGCAAAATCGAAAGGAAAAAAAAAAGGGGGATATATTGAGAAGGTCGTCCAGAGTGGCTGGGAGTTAAATGAAAAACTGAAACTGGTCTGTTAAAAAACAAGCAAAATGAACAAACAAAAATAAAACGAACAAAAAAATAAGCCCAGAAAATAAAAAGTCCACAGCATTACCTTATGAGCAACTGTTCTTTTTGTCTTGCTAAATTTAGTCTTTCCAAACACTTAACTGTGCCTAAGTTTCCTTTATTTCTTGGATGCAGGTATGAATTACAGCAAGAGAAAAGTTAGTTCTTGTCTCAGTCATATTAGCAAATCCTAAAGAACTTTAAAATGCCAAACAGAACCAAGACACGCATCCACTTAAGAGTAAGCCAAACTAAAATGATAACAAAATGAGCAAGAGACATCTGTATCTATGCAGGTCAACTCAGGTCTTTTTAGCTCAGAATCCACTGAGATTAGGGAATTTCCATGTGGACTTTGGCAATTTTCAAACAGCGTCCTTCTGCTATTGCTTAGAAATTGTACATCTGCAGTACTACTTGTACATTCTTCATTCTTCCAATTTTTTTTTTTTTTTTTTGTAATTTCAGCAATTTTACCAGTAATGCTAGGAATGAATGTTCTACTTGGTCCCATTCAGATGAGCATGTCCCATATATTTATATGAGACATTCCATTTTTATTACAGCTATAGCCTTTTCATTACTCTGAAATGAAATCATTGCATCACTTGATGAATCACCTATTGCCACTCTATGTGGGGACAGGAAGAAGTAAGCCAGCAGAACTTACAGAATTTGTAAGGAAAGGACAAGACAGCAGGCAGAAGCAAGTAGCAAATAGTACAGAGTCAATGAAACTTAATTCTATCTGCTTTTTCCAAAAATGAAAGTGACATGCACTGAAGGTCTCTTCAGACTTCAAAGAGCCCTTCATGCTTTAAATATTTCAGTTTCCTGCACACCACTTGTTAGCAGAATACTAAACACACAAGAATACCAAAGTTGAAGGGGTCAGTGCTCAAGTCTCAAACTCAACTGACATGAAGAACTTTGCACATTCAGACTTTTATTTGCTTTTCCTAACAGAAGAAAACAGTTTAAAAGTCATTAAATCAGGTCTCCCAGTACCTACCCTCTCAGTGGAATTGCATTATGAAAAGTATCCTTTAGTATATTTTAATTTAAAATAAATTATTGTGGCAAGTATTTTTATATGCTATGCAAGAATTGCATTGAATGATTTACCCACCTTCTCGGTGATGTAGAAATTAGAACTATCAGCATGCTGCAGTGCAAATTGGTCATGATTTGCAAGAGACCACCTTAGAAATATGAAAATAAATTAATCACAAAATGAAATCTTAATAATTCAAAAAGTACCCTTTACATAATTTTAGTATGACCAAACAAGCGTCTGTCATTCCCATTTATTTCTCATACTTCTCATAGGTTTCCATAGCTTTCAATCATGAATTCCAAGGTTCAAGTTAAAAGCATGCTTACAAAGGGAAAACCTCAGTACAAATACATCCTAGTGATCTTTCTTTGAAGTAAGCAAGATCACTAAATCACTAAAACTGACAAAAAACAAACAAACAAACAAAAAAAGTATAGTACCAAAAATTTATGCTAACTTATACAATACACAATGGATATAATATTAAGTTGACAAATTACATTAGGCATAAAATATCACCTTTTTAGCCCAGCAGCAATTTGATGAACACAGCTAGTTTCTCCTGTGTGGTAGCACTTGCTTAAAACAGCTTTTAAAATTAATCCATTAAACTTAAATCAAGGTATTTGTCTTAGCCAATTATTAGTCTATACTGCAGAATTTGCAACTAACATTTCTGTTTCATATGAACAGCCTCATCAGCTGGACCAGCTTACAGCACCCACTGGACTCAGTGCTCAAAATTCAGAGTCAGAGGCAGTGCTTTAGTCCCTTAACCCTTAATGAACAGCAGGGACCACAAGCCAAAGTGAGTCGGCAAAATGCATCTCTGTGCAGAAAGGAAGGAAGCAGTCAAAATTAGAGTCCCCTACATGATGGAGCTGCTTTGTTAGGAGCCTCATCTTGCAAGCAATTGATCCAAAATGCACTGCAAAACCAAGTTTTGAAGCTAACATGAAAAGATTTGAGAAACTAACAACTAGACATACAGGATATCTACATTTTCTTTGGAAAAAGTAATCTCCTGGTTGGTTTAATACTTCAAAAGCACTGTATCTAGTATGTACTATATGGTAGAACTTACCCATCACAGACTTCTTTTATTATCGAGGACAGCGGCTTTTTCTGGTAAATGAGAAAAGAAAGAAAAAGCAAAATCACCAAATTAGAATACCACTGAGCTCTTAGAATATGATTCCTAGCCAGTAAATGCAAAGAAAAAAATTTAGCAGCATTTCATTACTTATTTAACATCAAGGGTGAAAGGATCCCAAAATTTTCTGCTATTTTGGTCTCATAAATGTACAAAGATAGCAATTTTAGACAAACACATTATGACATTATCCATTATTTTTGCCAGTCTTAGCCCATATGACATAAACTCAGTTTTTCAACTGAGAAATCACAAGGGTCTTTTGTGTACAGTGTATCTCATTACCCAACAGGAACAGAAGATTTAAATATCAATATGAGCATTTTCAGGAATGACATGTGAAACCAGAAGACATTCAATAATTTTAAACCTTCTTTTGTTCCTTTCAGAGATGGTCATATGATGACAGTAATCCTCTCTCTTAAATGTACATATGCCGGTCCCCCTCTGATAAGACACCACCTGGAAGGTGTTGAAATCCCAGATGTATCAGTTCTGCTTTATTCTGTACATCTGTGAGCACAGGAGCATTTGGACTGACTCAAAACAGCTCTTTTGCTTTGGGTCCCAAAATAGAAAAGAAGAAAACAGTCTAGCCTGTTGATGTTCCAATGCTTTGAACACTGTTATAAACACAGGGTGCACACACAAGTGTTTTTAGAAGACTTCTCGCTAAAAGAAAATTCACTTTTATGTCCCAAACCGTAGATGAAATTGCATGGCAGAAAGAAACACCAAATTTCACTAGCTGAGTGACTACTGAGCCTTTTTCCCCTAATACTGGGTGATCACACAATGTCACACATATCTACTGCTTCACAAAAACTTCCCAAATCACCTAAACATCATAGGATCCCCCTCTCTAGTTACTTCCAATAATTGCAGTACACTGAATTACTAAAAAGCAAACTAAATAAACAAATACAGAAAACTAACCCTAAACCCACTCACAATTCAACACTATTTTCAAAATAAGCTTTTTATCTTTAATTTTTGTAGAAAATTATTACTGGAAAAATTAAGTCAGTATCAGGACATATCATGTGAAGGAATAAATATTTTTCCCTTGAATGTGTTTTCTGTGCTTCATCACTGAATAGCCAGAAAGCCAGAGATAGGACTCCTTGATCAGGTCGGGATCAGGGAAGGATTTATTATTTCAACAGTCCAGTCAACTAAGCCAGTTTATAAACAGGCAGAAACATAACACAAGACCATTTTAATCAAACATGAATGAAAGCACCTGCAGAAAGGATTCTGTTCCTGCTTACTGTATTGTCTCAGTGCTTGGTTTCCTTCCTTCCTCTTTCACTGCCATTTCTATTTTCACATGACCACCCAAGATGATCCACAACAGGGGTGTGAATCAAACTAANGGAAGTAGTTTTCACCAGGACCTATTTCCTCATCTGCCTGGCTGTGTATCTAAATGAGTAGCAAACACCAGCACACAGAGGAAAAGGCAGAAGTGGGAAACTGCTCCATTCTGCAGCAGAAACGTGTTCCCTGTCTACAGGAGCTTCTCTGCTGAACTGGCTCAGTTGTTTGCGTAACTGCAGCCACACTTGAAAGCACCATCAGGGAGTTCACACCAGATAGAAAAAGTAGGGTTTTCCCCCAGTTTTTTTTTGGACTGATCAGTTCCTCAGTCTGGATTACTATGTCACTCATGTACAACTACTTTGACCTGCTGTCCTCCTCTCTGGGGGCTTATCAGCTTCTGCAATCCTGTGAGAGCAATCCCAGCTTCCAACTGCTTTCTTTCCTCTACCTTTAAAAAAAACCCAAATCAAACAAACCCCAGCATTTTCTGGGGAGGGACAGAGGGAGGAGCACAGCTTTGTCTGGAGCCAGGTAACTCCAGTTTTCCTCTGAGCACGCATGTGCCAGCCCACAGGCAAACTGCTGCCAAGCAGAGTGCACAGCTCTGCAGGCTGCATCTCCTTCATCCCTCAGGATGCTCCTCTAAATTCTGTTCTGATATTTCCATATTTTGACAAAATTTTATCTGGGTTATTAATTCCTTTTACAAAGTAAACATAAACCAGCTACTAGATTCAATAAATATTATATCAATATAAATATATAATGGAGAATAAAACGAGTAACTGCTTTTTCTTCCCACTATTTATAATAGGACCTATAGTTTCCCATTAGAAACTATAACAAAAAAGAAAATTTAACCACCTAAACTAGCAATTATATAAATACCATTAAGGCTGGATTAAATTACTTTTCAAATCATTATTTAGGTACTTTAGGTACAATCATTAATTAGGTACTTCTCTACACCATCATCTCCACACCTTTTATGTCCTTTTATCATCCTTTGCCTATTCTACACCACCTTTGCATTATTATATGACAAAATCTGAAACTATAAACTTGGACAAAACAAATAAAAACCCCTGCAACAAATCAGTTAGAACCTGTAAAGAACAACTAAAAGAAAAATCAAATGGATCCTCAATAATAAAAATTACTTATGCATCCAGCCTCTCATGGTACAGCTTGGTCCTCCTGTGCCACTACTACTACAGCACTGATGTGAGTAAGCCCAACCCGTGATGAAGGAAGTGACAGGATGGAAAAAATAAGTGGAAGGATCTCTTCTGGGACACAGAGTTTGCATAACACTTTATAAATTGATAAATGAAAAATACATACCACCACAGCGATACTAAATAAATACTAGCAATACTAATAAGCTGCTGCTCTGAATAATCCCTTGGGCTGCCCTCCCCCTGCGTATGAGTCTCTCGATGAAATTCTTTCCCCTTCCCTAGCTGGGAGATCAATTGCCACCAGCACACTGCCCACAGGAAGGGTGTCACTGCAAGCAGGCAAGGGCTGCCACGACTCCCCCTGCGCAGTCCACCCCATGGAGGCTGGCTGGCAAGCGCGAGCTGCAGGGAGACTCTGGCAGGCAGCACACAGATCTGGCAGCAGCAGCAGCCCTGCCTGCACAGCCCCTTGCCAGCAGAACCCTGCCTTGCTCTGGGAGCGACAGGCAGGCGAGTGCCCGGTTCCCGCTGCAGTTCCCAGCTGGCTTACAGCCACCCCCAGAATCTTGCCATAGTCTGCACGACACAAGAATATGTTTGGGTGCCAGTGTAGGGATATGACTGTTATTGCATTTATAGGACCACAGCACTACCAGAAAACAAAGAAAAATGAGTTATTATATTTTTTCATTTTTTTAACCACGGAAAATGAGGTAGAAGTCTATTTCCATTCTCTGCAGAATAAATCCACTTGGCAGCTCATTCAAAGTCACTTTTTTTGGCCCTGGCTCTAAATATCTGCCAAATGTCAAAGAGCATAGATTCAAAGGTTTTGTTACCTTAATCTTAATAAAATTATGTTTATGGCAATTTACTTACCTTTCCTGCATCTACAGTTCCGAAAAGTCAAATTTACCTCATTAGTCAAGGTACTTAAAATAATTTCTTACAACCAGTCCAAAAATATTGCAAAGATTTTCCTTCATAGAAATGAGTATTTTGTACTAGTGCTTTTTTTCTTTTTTTGTCTCTATGTCTTCTCCTAGACTCGTAAAAATGAAGAGAGCTTTTACACATGCTGAGATGCTCATTTAAAGCTCTAAGAAGATCAGGCTGTTACTTTAACGTACAAAATAACAGAGATCAAAGTAAACTTTGTGCTCCCTACAGGAGATAACACTTTCAGCTAACTTATCACAGCGTCTGCGCTGAACACATTGGTTAGAATAAAAGTATTTTCCTAGGGTAGCTATTAAATTGATTGCTGAAGTTAAGTGACATTGGGGCATTATGGCCTCATGACTTACTGATCTGCACACAAGGGGAGAGTCCTGACAATGACACAGAGCACAGGCAGCACTACAGCCAGTGTGAATTTACACACCTGGTAAAGCTCTATCTCTGCTTTATCTGCTCTATCTGGTCAGCACAGGTAACCAAGGTTCAGGTGTGGCCCTAATGACATCAACCAGGTCACCAACTCTGAGCTCACCTGCACATATATCAGTCATGTCTCCAAGTTTTGTGCTGGGATGCACATAGACCCATAACTCCGTATTCTTTAATACCTGCTCTTTGTACTTGTGCAGTATTTGGTAGCACCTCCAAAGTAACTCGCAGAACACAGACTGAGATTTCCCACTCCAATTTCCTCACAAGTTTCATCCTTTCATGCCTACTTCTATGGAAAACTCATAGGAAAGCAGTCACTAGGAATAATGAAGCACAGGCATGCAAGACTGTAAGCTGGGTTACTCCAGACCACTGTTTTGTGGTGAGAAATCATGAGATGAGCAAAAACCAGCAAAAATTATTCAATTTATCAGTGCTGGCCAAGCTCTAGCTCTCCTGATAAAACCTCCAGCAGTACTCCAATTGGGGTTTAAAGCACTTCCCACTCAAACAGTAAGTGGGTGTGTGTGTATATGTGCATGTGTCAACTGTAAAGAGGACAGAAGCCTAAATCCGGGTGAAAACCTGTGTTACATGCACAGTTCTGATATACTTTGTGCAATACCAGGAAATTGTAGACAAGTTTCTTTTAGGTCAAGTCTGAGTATCTTTCCTTTCCACATAACTAACAAAGATTAATTGCTTTTTCTTTTTGCTAGGTTGGTTTGTTAAGTTCTGCTTGTTCGTTTTTTTTGTGGTTTTTTTTGGACAATGATTGGGATAGCCCTCTCCCTGTCTGACACCTTTTAACTGCAGAAGTAACAAGGAAACCCTTAACTTTGCTGTCTTTAAGCCTATGACAGAAAACAATAGCAGATGCAGCACATCTGTTAGTGCAAAAGAGCATTAAGGAAAAAAAGTTCTGTTGCTGACATCTGTCAAAGAACTTCAAGTCAGGAAAAACAACATTCTGTCTTACAATTAATGCTATTATGATACTAATAATTCTTTCAGTGCTAAAGTCATTTTTACGGCTATTAAAAAACCAGAAAAACACCTCTTTTCACAATCATTGGAGGCTTTGTCTGTTACTGTCATGCACTAGGATCCACAGCGGACTAGTGGCAAACACCAGAGGCCAGGGCACCTGGATCCATGACTTGCTATTTCAGCACTGGTTTCCTGGGGTGTAGGGGACAAGGTCTTCTGAAAGGGGAGATGCTGGAGTGCTTTGGACTTCAGCCTCCTTTTCAACCTACTCTGAACCACTCTGGGAATCAACACTCTCCATTGACTACAATGGAATACTGGTGAGACCACACTTGTTAACTTATCGTCGGGCATCTGTAAAAGACAAAAGAGGATTTCTCTCACCCAGGGGAACACCACAGAGAGTGGGTGCCTGAAGAACAGGGATACCATGGTGCTACAGTAAAAGAGACCATAAAACCCAGCCAAGGCCAGGCTGACACCACACAGTTGTGTCAGAGCAGCAACACAGCCTAGGGCTGGAAACATTCGCAGCTCAGAGGCCAACAGGCAAAACCCTCAACAGTTAGTGCAGCAGCTGGTGGGAGAGAGCTTTTATCAGCTCAGTTAACAGCTCTTAAGGTGGTCATTTTAACATGTCAGTAGCAACACCTTGGTACAAATTTAGCAATAGGAATTCCACAGAGAGCACAAGACTTAGGGACACAAATACCTGGGTATTTGTGTCCTCTCCCCCTTCACTCTCAGCTGCAGCTTCCTCAGTTACTCCCTTCCCACCTCCTGAGGAGAGATCCTCACTCCTACATCTGCATTTCACCTGATCTAAGCACTGACCCACAGATCATATGTTCAGGATATTACAGTGACTGTACAAGGAAGCAGCAAAACATAATGTTGTTAACAAAAAACCTCAATCAAAAAAAGAAAATCATAAACAGAATTTTACAGATACTTCTTACTCCAGATCTAGTGTCCTTACAAGCCATAACTCTGTTTTCTCAAGTGTAAATATGAACACCAAAAACTCTCAATCAAGAGTACTGAAAAGTTAAAAAAACACCTAGGGACCCACAGTTGTGGATTTCAGCATGTTTCCATGCAGCATTCTTGCCACATATATTTAAAGTGCAGCCAAAATACACTTTTGAATACAAAGCAGGGCTTTAAGATGTGTCTCTTCACAGAACCTATTAGGAGAGCATGCCTTTAAAGACTGAATGAAAAAATCCCAAACCTCCAGCTCATGAGTGCCACACTGCTGGCCTGCAAGGGAAGAAGTTTCTCCCTGAAGACAAAAAAAA
>VWZN01004553.1:586798-623585 GCA_013396955.1 Regulus satrapa | reverse complement strand
AAAAAAAAAAAAAAAAATTATACTGTGGGATTTTTGGTATTACTCTCTTTTGTATCTTTTGTATCTGTATACAATCTGTATATCTATAACTAGAATATAATTAAGTCATAAAGTGTGCCTGGATACTCCAGCTGGCCAGAATGTGAATCAATTCATCAGTCCATACCTTCAGGAATCTCGTCGTTATACATTTCCCTTAAATAAGAGCAGAATTAACTCAAGAGATGGGACTCCTGCTGATAGTTAAAAAATTTTATGGATGCAACAACCTTAAAGTCATGTTTAGCCTTCATCTTGAAAATGCCATCAGCTGCAGGCAGCAAAATTCAGGCTCCAACAGGGAGGTTCTGGCAAGAATTATGGAGCTACTAAAATCAGACATGAGAAAAGTCAAACCAAACCCCAAACCAACCATAGAAAAAAACCACACAAACCCACAAAAGTCAAGGGGAGAATTTAAAAAGTGCTTTATCTCTTTCCTAAAATATCATTTTCTGGACATCCTTTATGCTGGAGATCAGGGACACTGGGATACTAGTTCTGTAGACCTCAAGTATATCCTGGTTCTACTTGCACTTTTGTTTAAGAAAAAACCCAACCTGCCAACCAACCAACAAAACCCTGTCTACTGCACTGAACTTAAGGTTCTTAACCTAGAAGACAGCACCAAGTAGAAAGCACAAATAACAACCATTAGACTGGAATTCACAGAATATTTATATTTATTCTCGCCGTCCCTTTCTTTTACAATGTCTAAACCTTCAGCACAGCTATTACCTCTTCCACCTACTAGGCCTTGCTGCTGCCTTTGTATTAAACATAAGCAGTAAGAGAGATTTTTTAATGTCTTTTTCAGTGATGAGGTCCCAGCCACACACTCCACAGGACATAAGTTTGCAGCTTTGAAAGACTCCAGCCAACCAGTGGGAATGTGGCTTTGGACAAGCTAGACTAATAAAACGTAACATGTGACAATAACATTACCCATTTCATCCATGCTGGCTGGCTGCCACCACATCAAAGAACTGAGGCTCTAATAATGATTACTCCAATACCGCAGTCCTTTAAGAAAAGGAATCATATTTTTCAAACTCCATTGTATTCAAGAACTGGTTCATTATGTTAGCGAAGCATTGTCTGTGTATAAAAGTGTGTCAGTGCATTAAATTATAGCCAGTGCACTAAAACAGCTGCATCACTGTTTCGAAGCTTATTTTTGCAGCTGAACAGCTTTTATGAAATAAATAAAAGTTTAAAAATTGAGACCTTTCATTAGTCCAACAAAGAAAATAGAAAAAAAATTCACATAAAAATAACAGATGGGATTTCTCAGGTATCTCTATTAATAATATTTTCACTTTGTTTATATGCCAATATATGCTTTAAAAAGCACCTGCTTTATGAATAGTTTCATATTCAATTTTGTGATGCTGAAATATGACAGGTACAACAAGGAGCAGTAAAACTCCAAAAGCATCTGTTTGGCAGATAAACATTGATTTTAGGAAAGCTCTATCTTTAGCAGACTGGCTGGAGACAACAAAGTGTTTTTCAATTCTTTTTGAAAATGTAGCCACCTTTCCTGTTCATCCATCTTTGGGAAAGTCTTCCATCAGCAGCAACTGACATCCTCCTTCAGAATGGCTAAGATGCAGCTGTAGTGGCCAGCCTCAAGCACTGCCTCTTTCTCCCATCTGACAGAAAGGAGCTGCTGCCAGCAAGTCCAGGCAGGGAATGTTTTTATAAGTCAGTGTTAGATTTTTATCTTTTTTCCTCTCCCCATGAGCTGCTTCATAGTCCTCTATCTTCAAGAAACTGAGATCTTCTCAGCTGTTAAAGGCACTGACATTTCCCTTTACTATAAACTCAGGATGTGCAATAACATTGGAAATCTTAGCAATATTCATACCAAAAATCATCACTAGTTCCAGCTACGGCAGTACCATTACACCTTCCGGGTAAGACATCATATAAATTTGCAAGTTTGCGAGAAGGAGGCAAGAGCCTCTCTCTTCTTTCATTCCCTTAAGAGCTAAACCTCTCAATTTTGAGGGAGTCAGAGTCTGGTGCCAGCAGGGAGCACAGAGAGCGACACCATGAGAGTGGTACCTACATACATACCAGAGAGTACAGTGAGGCAGTGAGGCATCAATATCCTTTTCTTGATCACTGCTTGAACAATGGTGGTGCTCACTAATATTGCACACATTTAGACTCGTGATGCCAGGATTGTCTCAGTATACTGCTATTACTAGTGACAGTACTTGCAGAAACGATATCTATTCTTAGTCTACACACATAGCAGAAGTGATGTGCCACTTTCTTTTCTCTAATTAAGCATTTCACAACTCCTTTTGAACTTCATTTTTCCCCACAGTTTGAGAAACACTACATCAATTAACAATCCCCAAGGGTCCAGATCTAGGTCTGAAACCAGATTAAGGTTTAAAATCTCATAAAAAAAAAAAAAAAACCAAAACTTTAATGACCTTTTAATATGCAATGAAGTACAATGACTTCTATGAAGAAGACAAAAAACAACCACAATTAAAATGACACTGGCAAAAGAGAAGGGACAACTTGAAAGAGACTCTTAAAAGATAACTTGCTGAGTAAAGCTAAACTTTAGAGAGAACATTAATGTAAAGCAGCCCACGGCTCTACCTGTGGCTGCACTTCTATCTACATGAAATTGCCATATGACATTGCTCCTGCTCACTGTATAAGATTTGTGTTTTGAAAAGAAAACACAGCTTTCCTCCTTCCCCCCCTCCCCCCAGTTTATTTTTGATAATGTAAAGATTCACATCTGCTAATTTAATCCATGTTTAATGATAGGTAAAAGCAAACCTGGAGGAAGAGACTGTACAGCCAAATTTAATTATAAACTGTTCCTTTCTATAGGAAAGCCTTGTTTACCTCCAAGGCTGAGCAAGTTCATCCCCAAGCTTAGAGAAATCTGGTTTTAGGACAACTTGGGTTAAAACACATGAGTGGATTTGGATGGGATAAGCCAAAATAGATATTATCCCCAAATATCCATCATGTGCCTCTCATGGAAGCTGCTTCTCCTGCCGCAGGAACAGTGTAACTGTAAATCCACAAAGTATCCAGGTAACCTAAAACCAGCATTGGCTTACCTAAAATAATTTGTGCTTAAAAAAAAAAAAAACCCCAACAGCTAAGAATTATACATAATGGGCACAAATTAAAGCATACAGGCTTTCACTGAACACAAGAAATAACACCCTCTTATGAAACAGCTATTTTTGGTACAAACAAAGAGAAGACAGGATAGACTAGCCAGCATCCTGGTTCACCTGTACAGACCCTGTGCAGTCCTAGTCTTAACATCTTCTAGAATAATCAGCCAGAAGAGTGAAGAAAAAGATAACAGACAGTCAGCATCATTCATTTCTTCCCCAGACTGCATTGCTAAAAAGTCCACAAAAAGATCCCAATGCAAATTCAGACACCAACTCATTTCCATTCCTCCCCTTACATGACAGAAAGACTAAAGCATGAAAGATCAACTCTATACACAGTTCTTAAAGGCACAATCAAATTTTCATATTAGAAAATTAATTTTGGGCAGATTTTTAAAATTGCTAGTACAGATTTATGGAGGAAGGAAGAGTCTGGGTGCTATTTTTCTAATTTATAATTGAGGAAAATTATGAAATTGGGAGGGAAACTTAAATAAATCCCAGGTATTCTGGAGGAGAATAACTGAATTCAATCAAGTCCATCTCTCAAAAAAAGCATGATTTAAAATCAGTTCTAATGCATACAGGCATCAGCCAGTTGCCAGGTTTACTGCAACTTAATTAGTTTCCACCTTGTAAGAGAAAGAGGGCAGTAAATAAGAGACAGTTTGCCCTTCTTGTTTAAATCAACTTTCCAACAAACACATGTAAAACCTTGACATCAAATAGTGAATGTCACTGAAGAGTGGAAAATTTTCTTTACATTCGTTGGAAGCAGGCACAGAGGTTAATTCCAAAAGGCACTTAAATACACATTAATTTTTCTGGCACAGAATCTCTCTAACTGAGTGAGACTAATTTTGCATTATTAAATTTAAAACCACCATTGGTGAACCCAGGTTAACAAACGTATAAAAACGCAGTGGGAAGCCTCAGCTTGAAAAGGTACTGTGCCTCCTGAAGTCCAGGTTGTCAGAAGCCATGCATCTGAAGGGGAGTATAAAGTTTAAGAACTTCTGTTGGAAAAAATACTCATGAGCTCTTTTAAGGCCAACACCTGGCAGTACACCACCGTCAATTATTCTGGTTTCACAGTGACATTTCTTCACTTTGAAAATATTTTACTCTCCCCATTGCTAAGCAAAACATGCATATGCACAGCAAGTAAATTAGGATAATGTGCAACTGAATGTAAAGAAGTGCTTCCAAGTATATGCAATAAACAACCTTAAAAACCCTCTTATTTCTCATACAGTAGCTGTACTTCAGTTTTTGGAACAGCCTCAATACCCTAAAATATTAAAAACTTGTGTCACACTACAGTGATGGGGTTTTGTTGAGGTTTTATTAAAGTAATATTATAGTGCTATTCATTTAAAAACTGGTTTTCTTGATGGTAAGAAAGATAGAGAATAAACCAGTATGGGAAAATTTTTAGGATTTTCTGAATATATGTCAAATGGTGACTGAATGAGCAGATCCCATCTGGGACACAGGCACTGGCTGCAGTGTCTGGTCAGTGGGTAAGTCGTTTGTCTTTTCTGCCTTCCTTCTCCCTCCTCCCCTTTATCATCTCCGACAGCTAGCCATCTGAGGGATGAATCATCTCCTCCACTTCAGCTCTTCCACTGAATAGCTGCTTTAAAGGAAACAGATTGAGGAAAAGTTAGCACTAAGTGAATCAAAGGCTGTGTATTCCGAAGAATGTATCACCCTATATATTTTCAAGGTTCATTCCCAGATTGCTCCCAACCTTGAAAGAAGTAAATAAGTGTGTTTGTGTGCATGGGTAGAAAGAAAGGATGTTTCTTTCCCATCTTTCAATGTCAGAAAGGGGAGACATAAGACTCTTAAACTTCATTCCCTTATTTTCATTTCCTCTGCATCAAGAGCAGGCTGGTGTTAAGTCTTCTCCATTTTGACTCTACTCTCCCTCTTCTTCCTCTTCCTACCCATAAAAGTGGCTTGAGAAAGCGATAACTCAGCAGGCTGTTTCTGAGGAGTTTTACCCAATATAATTTAGCACTGATCTTTCTTGTCACCTTCAAATCTTACCTTATAAAATTAAAAACAAGGTATTAGGAAATTAAGCTAATATTATATATAAGGTACGAGTGTTTTTTAAAAAGTTACTTTAAACTTTTTGTAAATTAAACCAAATTATTTTCATATTGTTTTACTGCTATTTGAAAGAAGATTTCATAATACTTTTTCAGTTTTGACCCCATTGTACTTGGTTCATCATGACTAACATGCATCTTTCCCTGACCACAGTGTGCAGTGTCTATCATTTGTTACATAAGAAGAAAAAAGTAAAATATTCTTCACTCCAGAAGGCAAAAGATTTCTATGCTTACTGAAAAATTTCAGCAAAGGAAAACTGAAAAGCTTGGCAGGTCAAAAAAAACAAACCAACCTATGAAGTTTGGTTTCACTTGGGAACTCCCTTGTCCTCTAAGGGGGTTTTTATAATGCTTAAAAATCCTACTGCTGTGATTCCAGCCACCCTCTAGTGCCATGTTTCTTCAAATTTCCCACAGGAATTTCCCAGGCATGTGCCACAAAAGAGTTAACTACTAGTGAAACTTATTGCACTGCATGAAGAAATTACTAACCTATTTCATCAATACATTTTCAGAGTGAATTCAAATGCTCTCCTCTGCAACAGACCTTTATAATGTACTGAGTCCCCAGACACGCCAGGGTCTAAAGCACATTATAAAATGCTTTTCTTCACTCTGAAAAATCTTTACAGAAATAATAATAATTCTAACCAGGTAGCATGCTGCAGGATTTCAAAGTGTTAAGGGTAAGCTGTTAAATATTAAAGAGGTTGCTTTTAATATTAATACATGGGCCACAAAAACAATCTCAGAGAAGTCCAGAATATAAAACATGGCCCTTGTATAACTTGTTTTCTGTTTGTTTCCCCCACCACAATTTTCTAAAAAGAGTTTTTAATTCGTAACATTGATTTTTAAATTTCCATACACTGCCTCCAGTCTGTCTGTGGGGCCATTGCTTCAGAGCTAACCAAATAAACACAACAACCCCTGAGATTCCTGAACAGAACAACAAAGATCCTCCTGCTCACAGTGCACCACTCCTTAAGTTCCAAAAGCTGCCCTTGCTGCAGCTACTCAGTATGATTCTACTCCAATGCAAAGCAATGACTAGAAATTTGAAGACTTTCCACCCAGAGGTAACAACACTACCACAATTTTACAGTTGAGCAAACCAAGGCACAAAAGTGTTAAGTGGGTCACACAAGCAATAAATGCCTTATTCAAGCAGCTGTTCAGAAAGAAAAAGCAAACTAAGAAACCAGCTAAAAACATCAAAAACCCAATGCAGTAAGAGAGGAAGAGGGTTACACCCCTTATAAAAAAGAGCTTTTACCCTCATACACACAGAGAAAAATGCACATGCATTGAAGTAAGCACAAATGCAGAGGAAAACATGCAGAGAAAAACTCATTCATGAACAGGGCCAGCTGAGCACAGGTACACAGGCACTTACTTGATCTATTTCCATTAACTTGGGGAAGGCACCTGGCCATTCAATCGCCACCTTCACTATATCAGCAGGAGGGGGCATTGCGACGCTGCTGTTCTTCGGAGCCAGTACAACTGGACACTAAATACCGCAGAGAGTCTCTCTCATTCACACCTGCGGGGAGAGAGGGAAAAAAAAAAAAAAGAAAAAAGAATATTACAGCAGTTCAGGCAGAACTCCAGCACTGCCGCTTCAGTCTCCTACAATTCCCCTGGCTGGGCAGGTGGATGAAAATGTATGTGTGTATGTATGTGCAGGAGCAGGAGAAGGGCACATATTACAGGAGCAGACACAGGACACAACGCCACGACACGCTGCACAGCTCGACAGTCTGTTAGAAAGATGGCTGAACACTGAAATGTACGGTGAATAATAGGCATGCATTAGATTTAAATAGAAAAACTATTTTTAAATATTATTAAATATGCTGGTGGGGGAAAAAGCGACAAACTAGAGAAAGCTCCTGTTACAGTGTCACTCCTGGAGTCCCAGAGAACGCGAGGGAATCGGTTAATGCTGGCGCTTCAGAAGAGATTGCCCAGGAAGTTATGGCCAGGAAACACTGTTTCTTTTAACTATAGCAATGATCTTCTGGGTGTTCACAAATAGATCACTGCACTATAGCAACCAGTATGTCAGGAAGAAGGCAGAACACACAGCAGTTTCCACATATACATACACACACGCACACACATCCTCACCTCACAGATCCAGAGATACCCACATATAAATATTTCTTTATGGTACATCTCAGACACGTGAGTACACAAGGATGTAGTAGACATTCACAGTGACATAATCAGCTACGCAACACATCATAATTTCGCAAGAATAGGAATATCAAGAGGATCTCATGCCAAATAGTGTGAGCTCTGAATTTCAGGGAAAGAGGAAAGGGGAACAACCAAATCCTCAGGTTTTGCAGAATTAAAGTTCCATCTCTTCTGACTCATCAAACTTTATAACCTTCCAAAAACAACAAATGTTTATCAGGAGTGTGTAGCGCCTCTCTGGCCTTGCAAACAAAGCACCTGCACCCCTCTCTCAGCTCGGTAGTGGCAGGACACCCTCTCTAGTAGCAAAGTGCTGCAGTTCTGAGACACAGCAGCCCCTGCACCTTCCTGCAGATGGGGAGGTTCCTGCTTGCTTTGTTAAGGCCTCCACAACAACCATGGCATTTCCTGCATGCCCTACTGAGACCCAGCAAAGCACCATCACATATCACAAAACAAGAGAAGCTGTAGAAATCCCCAGCAGTGCAGTCCCACTTCTTCTTAGCAGAAAAAGAGAAGGAAGTGGTGAAAGCATGGAGGCATGCTTGCACATAAATTCTTTCAAAGAGCAAAGGCAAGAAAGGAGCTGCCTGAGTCTACCAGACATCCAAAGACACAAACAGGTGCAGGTTAAAAGAGGCTTTCACCACCTTCAGTTTGCTGTTTCAACTAGGTCTGATGACCTTTCTTCAACTGAGCAGAAGCCCAAGCTCAGATCAGTCTGAACAAAATTGTAAAATCATCTCTTTATTGGTAAACATTGTACCTTTGTCTCAGAGTACTTTTTATAAGTGGGAGTACTTCCAGCCTTCTGGATGCCTCCATCTTTCCTTTTTCCTTGTATGCTCTGAAAAGACTGTCCTCTGACTCTGCAAGTCCTGCTACATTCTACAAAGAGTTCTCAACACATAATATAAAAGCAATTTATGAACTTTAACACTCCAGCAATTTATTTCCAACAATGGCATTTCTGATGCCAACAGGATCGCACATCACCACAAAGCAAAGTGCAAGGCAGTAAATAAGACAATGGATGGTCTATAAATAAGACTGGATTGCAGGAAGTGCCTTGAAAGACTAAACAATGTGATTAAGAAACACTGTGATATTGTCTACATTTGGTAGATGTTACAGGAACAGGGAATAAACACAATTAAAGCATGCAGCTGGCTTGCTGGCCATTGAGAAAATCAGACATTTACTTTTGGCTGCCTTCTACCCTGTAGAACCCTAGAAGATGCAAAGTTCCTGCAATTTCTCCCCAAAACATCAAACTCCCACCATCTGCATCTCCAACCAGTGGTCCCCTTGCTGTACAGTGCACTGACTCAATCAACAAAACAAAACAAACAAACAAACAAAAAAAAACCAAAACAAAACAAAAAAAAAAAACAAAAAAAAAAAAAAAAAAAAACCAAACAAACAAAAAAAAAAGAAAAAAAAAAAGAAAAGAAAAAAAAAGCCAAAAAGTATTTTTGGTCACCTGTTTTTTACCATGTTTGAGTCAAACAGGTACTCAGAGGTGATACAACATGGGAGAGGGGAGGAGAAGCAAGGTATCTTGGCAGCAGTGAGCTGTTAACTCACTTCGACAGTCAAGTGAAACTGAGACCTTGGCACCTTCTGCTCCCACACTCTCAGTGAGGGTTTTGCACCTCCTCAGCAGTGCAGTCCTGGGTACTCTCAGCCTGCCGATGGTTGGTATTAAACTGTCTGCAGCACTCTGGTGGGGCTGACTCACCCAGTGCCGGACCGACAGGCTACTCCCTGCATTCTCTGACTTGGCACCCCATCCCTGGCAGGAGGCATGCTGAAAGCTTCAGCCAGAGCCTGAGTTTACTGGCCATAACACAGAAAGAGCAGCAGCATCAGCTCCTGCCAGACAAACTTGACTGAGGAGAGCTTCAGCTGAGTAAGCCTTTATGTACAACAGTTTTATTTTCCCCCATCATGTTTCTTCTACATTTTTAATGAAAAAAAAAAAATCATCTGTAGATCACATATCTAAAGACATAAAAGGGAGACCTATAAAAACCATAGAATCCACCTGTTGCTGACTGAGAAGAAGTAAGTTGTGGTCCAATATCTTCCCTCCAAAGCTCACAATAAATGCTGGAGAAAAAACAGTGATTCATGACCACTGGCTATTAGCACAAAAGTAAAACAACATTACACAGCAATAAATTTGCAGAAAACTTCCATTTTCCCATAAATACGAGGGCATTAACCCTAATTTTGTTGTAGCAAGTTGTGGGCTACCTTGACTCACACAGGAAGAAAGGTTTAAGAAAGAGGAGTCAAGGAAAGCTAATGGTAAGTTAATCAAATTCAGCTATGGAAAATAAGCACTTACATTCCAAAGCAAGGTGCAAGAGAAGTCTGCCACAGCATTCAGCAGACAATTTCATTGTGACTAGTTTTAATGTAGGCTAGCACAGATCTCCTACATAATTATAATTATTAGTATACATATGCTTATACAGTCATAAAACACAAAGCAAAGTGACAGATCTTTAACTAATACAAATGAATGTAGTCCCACTTCTCCCACCAGAAGACCAATTCAAAGATAACAATGTGGTCTGAAAGCTGAAAAGCATATAGAGTCATCACTTCGTTTCTGTTTCTCAGTGGGCATCCTAGTCAAATGTGCTGACTTTTTCTTTCCTAATTTATATTCTTATGAGTCTAATGCAACATGCAAAAGATAATTTAGTTTCATTCTACCTGCGTAGCAATGTCAGAAACAAATATTCTTTTTCAGTTTTTTTCTTAAGGCCAAAATGGATGTTGAGTTGTCATCCCCAAAGTAGGGCTGTAAAGAAAATTCTGCAACCTACAGTGCTGACAATTCAAAATTACCTACTATTTATTCCCATGGTACACAGTGTGTTAGACACTGCCCAGCAAAATAAGGAAGGCAAAATCCTGGTTTGAAATGGTTCCAATTTAGTAAGCAATTCTCATTATGTGAATGAAGAACTAGAAGTGTTTTCAGCTACTTTTTGTTATGCCAGCAGCAGTCAAACAGTGAAAAGGATAGGGATGTCGCTGAAGGGTCTGGTTATGGAGTTTTCTCAAGTACAATTCCTTTTCCTCTCCCAGTGGGATCTGAGAAACAGTGACATTTAACAGCAACTTTCCAACTCATTTTTGCAACATTTATTTTCAAGGCAAAATCTGATGGCAAGAAGGATGCATGTGCAAGAAGACATGAGCGTATGAAGGGGAGGAGGGGGTCAGAGGAAAAGAAAGGTAAATTCCCATTGTTTTCCCTAATGCATGCAAGGAGATATAACCTGGAGTATATTTAAGCAACTTACATGCTCAACAGCACACTATTTTACAATTTGAGGGGAAAAATCCACAAGCAAAGCATGTCTACCACTTGAACATACTTTCTTTTATCAATATGATTTTGCAGAACTATGACAGATTATCCCATTAACGTTTCAATGCTGCAATTTATTGTTATTACCACATATAGTACATTTATGCATTTCAACCACACTATGAAGGAGTTCCTGTGGTCTGCTAAGTCAGAGTAATAAACCTCCAAGCTGGAAATCAAAGAATGTTAAATTTAATGCAAAAATGCATCAGTACAGATACGCAAGCTTTCGGCTGCCTGGCTCTGAAGGATTCATTCAGCACAAATGTCAGTAAAATATATTGAATTTTCTCCTTCTACCTATGCACTGCATGTGGAAAACAGGATTTTATTTGTGTATGAAATTAGTTCTCAGTAGAACTTTTTTTTTTTTCCCCAAACTTCTTTTGCAATTTCATTGGTACTTTCCATACAAAGATCTCAAAGTACTTTAAATAACTTAAAGTTATCAGAGCACATCTCTCAGTAAATAAATTCTAGTCTTACTCCACAGACAGAAAAAAAAATTCAAGGCTAATAGAGGTTATGTGACTTGTAGCTCTACTCGTAAATGTAAACAGCAGCCTAGAACAACTTTTTCCTTCTTTTACAGAAGAGAGGTAATATTCAAAGAACAGGCCAGTTCATTTCATGAACAGCTCAAGTAAGAAAATTCATTATTAGAAAGTGACTGAAGGAATGCCTCGTGCACTTGAGAATTTAACAAAACAAAGCATGTCTTCCTCCTGGCTGAACAAAAGACAGCATATACAGCACCTGGGGCTGGCACAGATCCTGCCACCCCCGGACTGACACAAGCAGGTTTTCGCATGGCATTTCTTGAAGGTGATGGGAAAGCAGGGCAGTGAGGGCAACAGGGCCATGCAGGATGCAGTGGGTGCCGGCAGGGAGCTGAGCCCAGGCCGGCCCACAGCAGGAGGAGAGGCACAGCTCCCTCTGCTCGGCACCTTACATAAGGAGCCACTTCTTGTCAAACCTCATCAGCTTCCTCCGCTTCGCTCCTGCCGCCCCAGCAAACAGAAACTAAGTGGCAAGTTCAGCTGGAAGGTCCCTCGGGGACCAAGTCTGATTAACGATTTTAGAAAGATAATCCAACGCTGGATTAATATCCCCCAAGAGAGTTATTTTTGGAGTTAAACTGCATGACTGAACAGCTGAGTCTAAGGAGCTGTAAACATGCTCTACCATCTCTGCAAGAAATGAAAACAGGGCAGAGAAGCCAGGGGGCTGGATGTACACTTTGTGTACATAAAAAGGCTTTCATGCTGCCTGTTTTTCCTTCTTAGGCATTCACTGCTATTCACTCAGACAGAAGTCAAAGGCCCAGCAGACCCATGTCAATAAAATTTGTGGACATTTTGACACAAATGGAACATAAAGATGTATAGAAGCTATGAGCTGTACTCTAGTAAGGGATGAGAGAAAGGCAGCAGTCTCAAAAAGCAGACAACTTTGGTGGGGGAGCTACCCCTCTGCAGCAGCCACCAACAGGAGCACCTGGCCTCCCTCAGCTGACCTCCATGGTTCAGAGCAGCCCATCAGCTTCCAAACACAAGCATTTCTTTGATGCTGAACCCTAAGTCTGCTGATCCATAAAGTATCAGTAGACCAGGAATGAAATACTGAATATTATGTTAAAATGAGCTTTGGACCCTTCCGGTTTAAATACACTGCCCTTCCTCTCCAAAATATGTGGAGACCTAGTATTGGAGGAGATTTTAGGATTACAGGTGTCAAATGTACAGAATGGGACAGGTTTTGCCACTGGTAAAGCTGCCCAGGAGAAACAGCTAATATTTGTGTGGTTATCACCTATCTCATTCCCAGCATACCCATAACCTTTCTTCACAATTTCATTCCAAGTATTTTCTCTATCCACAGTCATCTTGTTCCTCTTCCTGGGAAGCATTTTATATGGTTGATGTTTCACTATATTTGACAGGCCAGACCACTTTCAAAGAGAACACTCTTCAAAAACTAGAAAGCAAAAAAGGTTCTAAAGGGTACTTCAAAAGAAAAGGTGGAAAAAACCACAATAGGCTGGATGTACTCAGAATATAAGCAAGAAGGCTGTTTGGTCTTGCTTTTAAAGCACATATTGAGGCATATCAGAAAAATTCAGGTACTTCTTTAACATGATCTTGCCTGCTTCTTGGAAGACCATTCTCCTTTTACTAAGGAACTTCTAGTTACATGTCTGTAATTCATAAGAGGATAAAAAACTTAGTTTTGATTACTCAAGTTGCTATTTCAAACATTGTCGTAATTTAATTAACTCACGTATAACATCCAGTCAGATAAAGAGATTTGTTCACTAAAGACATTAATATCAGAACTCTTCAAACTAGATACCAAGAAAGTATAAAACTCAAGTATTCAAAAGACAATTACAATAACTAAGTAATTTTTTAAAATATTATTTTAAAAACATAGACAAAAACAAAATATACCACCACAAGCCCCACACCATTAGCAACCCAGCAGTCAAAGATCTAAGGCTTCACAAAAAAAATGAATGATTCTTCAACCATGCTGAGTACCTGCCCAGCATATGAAATTTAAAGACCATGGCAGGTATCTAGTAAAGAAAAAAAACAAAATGTAACTCTGTATACAAACTACTACTTAATCTACTTAAACTTTTCACATTGTTTCAGGGCCTGTCCACTTCATTTGGGGTTGTTTCTTGTCATTTGGCTTAACTTCAGATGTTCTTAAACTGAAGCAAGTAGCAAAAAAATTTCCCTTAAATCCAGTTAAGTATACTTTTCTTTTCCCACCTTTCAGGGTAGTCTCACGTAACCTGCAAGGTAGAAAGGAAGTAATGGGGAAAACATAAAACCTGAATTTCAGCCAGTGGTCCTACTGTTTTTTAAAGAGTTGTAAGTTAAAAATCAAAGTTCTCAGCTTAAGAAAGCTGGAGGGCAGAAGAAAAGAAAAACAACATTGACACTGTAAAACAACAAAATAATGCAACGTAAACATTACAGCTCAAAAGGGTGGAGGCAAGTTTTTCTTTTTGTTTGAGCGAGAGGGAGCAGGTAAAGGGGTGCTTCATTTTGATGTTTAAACTAAGCATATTCCAAAGGAGTCTCATGCAACTGACAATTGAGTAAGTTTATTACAAGCTGGTTGAAAACAAGCTGAAAAGAAACAGACAAGTTCATCAAAAGTGCTGTGAATTTTGAAAAAAAACTCAAGTAAGGGTAAAAAATTTTAAAATATCACAGTCCTCTTTTCTACTACTAGCATGATCTGGCTACGGTACCTCATACCTTCCTAGCATTTGGATAAATCAGGGGGCTAGAAAGGACACCAAAAAGAGTATCTTGAGTCATGTTGATACTACAGCAGAAGCTGAATCAAAACAAGGAGGACTAGCTATATCCCAAAGGAGATAACAGATACAAGAAGATAAGCTCAAATCTGGGGAACACTCTAAACATCCTGCTGGAAGGAAGATGAAGCAGCAGTACAAGAAACAAAGAGAATTTGGTAACCTATCAATGTTCATAATGCATCCAGAGGAACCAGTGGAACTGCTAGAAAGTTAGCAATGTAAATGGAGGAAGAAAGTGCAACAGAGATGTGTGAATGCTAAAGGAAACAACCAAGTTAACTGATGGCACAGACAGGATGTTGAAGGTTGAAACAAGCAGCATTATTTTCTAAAGTAATGATTCTGCACAGAAAAATCCTATGGAAAAGAGTAATATTGGTATTCCACAGTGCATAAGCAGCGGCTAATGCTCATCGTAAGAAAGAAAAACAGCAAAAAAAAGGGTGGATACCACTTTTGAGTTTGAGGAGGGAACAAAAATTTTGAAGACACCAGCCTTTTTCAGGCACTGACACTGCTCTTCAGAGATGTGCAATTTTGAATGCCACAATGTAAGAAGACTCATAAAGCTACTAGAAGCCATCTAAAGGAGGGCTGTGAAAAAGGTGAAGCATCTAGAGGGAAATTCATATGAGGAGCAGCTGAGGTCACTTGGTTTGTTCTGTCTGCTCACTGCAGTCAGCAGCTTCCTCATGAAGGAAAGTGGAAGGGCAGGCACTGATATCTTTTCCCTGGGGACCAGTGAGAGAACCCAAGAGAATGGCATGAAGCTGAGTCAGGCGAGGGTTACGTCAGATATTAGGAAAAGGTTTTTCACCCAGAGTGTGGTTGGGAACTGGAACAGGCTCCCCAGGGAAGTGGTCACAGCACAAAACCTTTCTGAGTTCAAGAAGTGTTTGAGCAGCACTCTTGGGAACATGGTGTGACTCTTGGAGTGTCCTTTGCAGGGCCAGGAGTTGGACTCAGTGAGCCCTGTAGGTCCCTTCCAACTCAGAACCTTCTATGATACCATAAAAGATAACAAAAAATAAGAGAAGGACAGAAACCACCTGTCAATAATCTTGCAGCAGAAAGCAGCCCCATGCACAGTGTTACTCTTATACTTACTCCAATCAGTGCAACAAAACATCTATCAGTCAAAACTCCCCATGTTCTTCTGGCTTCCCAGCACTGTACAGTCTCTGAATCCACCCTTGCAGGCTCCAAGCTCTCTATCAGCTCACTCTCATAGTCAGAAACAATAATTTGTCCTTAACACTTGTGGACTTCCCAGTGCTGGCTCTCTGAAGGACAGTCAGCAAAACTAGACAGCATATGAAAAAAAAAACCAGTGATGGCCACTCAGGAAAAAAATGTGTGGCACAGTTAATATTAGAGACTTTGCCTATAGCTAAACATCTCTGAAATAACTTGAGCTATTCTGTATTAAACAGAATGTCAAGACTAAGCCAGAGCTTTAATAGACATCACAAAACCCTCTTTGGAAACAGAAATACTAAACAACAAACATGGACACAGTTACATCCCAAAACAACTACTGCACATATGCCCATCCTTAAGACAGGTTCCACCCTGCTTTACTGAGTAGTGCTCAGTTGCTGTACCTGCAGGCCTGGAATCTGTGTTCTCAGGACATCCCAAGGAGATACCACTCTCCTTTTCAATACTGACACATACCTTGGGGCCATTGTTTATAATTCTAGATCAAGAGCACCTTGCATACCTGAACAACCATTTCAATTATACAGTCACGTTCACCATAAGATCACTGTAAGGTAAGATACAAGCAAAAAGATCCTAAAGAAAACAAGGACAAGGCAAACTCCAAGTTCATACAGACAGAACATGTATTGTATTTTGGAGGCATCCAAAAAACCTTTTGGAAAAAAAATCTGACTGCAAGATATTAGCAGTGCCAACACTGCTCACCCAACCCATCTCCAGGGGAGATTTCTCCAACATAAAGCTTGGTAAACTGCATTAAACATGACACTTAGTGACAGGAGATCCAGGTATTTTAACATGAGACTATCCCTTATTCAGCTCTCTACTGCAAAACTGTGTGCAGCAGATACTTCTGTTTGAGCAGGGCAGTTGGACCAGATGACTTCCAGGAGTCCCTTCCAGCCTCAACCATTCTGTGATTCTCGAAGTACACTGATATATTGTCTCTAAACACTCCTGAAGTTGTAGCCTGCCCATCTATGTTCCAATACTGTGCCTTTTCTGTACTTAAGTGGACACCATGAGCAAAAAGACCTGCTTTTGTAGTAGGTTGTCTTTTTTGCCAAAATAAGATTCTTACAACACACTAAAACCAGCCGTTCGTTACGACTTAGGAGCAATCTCTGTAACTGTTCCCATCTGGTATCCAAAAGAAGTCATTCAAAAAGTATCCCAGGCTTCAATAAACTTGAAATAAAATTTTAAAGATCAAGGTGGAACTTTACTTCTGACAAGAAAGCTGCCATAAAATGTGTTTGTGTTACAGACTAATACATGACATTCAAGCACTGGGTACAATTTGTGGTCACCCCATAATTTTACTGCACTCTTTGTTCAACATCAAAATCTGCATGGCCCAGGGAAAGAGGAAAGAATGATGCAAACAGCATCCTTTATTGGTTTGAGTCATAAACTCTAGGGAGTCTTGCAGTTTAAGTACCAGACGACAATTGAAAAGCTTACTGTCTCTCCCTTTTAGCAGGGACAGCAAGACAGGTAATGAGTTCATTCAGAAATTATTACCCACATGTGAAGCTAGCCCCCCATTGAATCTAATATATGTTATCATGCTGGGCTATTAAAAAGAAGAGGACAATGAAGGGAGAGAGGACAGCCACCACTTCAGCCACTGCAGTTGAAGCTATGCACAAGTGTTATTAATATCTATTGCCTTAATATTAGAAAAAAAAAGTGAGAGAACACTTTAATGAAGAAACTTGACTCATGAAAAATACCAGCTTGTCCAGTAAATTTGCTCACTTAATTTTTCAGGTAAAAACCCACTATCAACTAAAATGTCACCTCTCAGTAATAAATATGATCTGTTTCTCCAAGTATCTTCTATTTCATAAGGAACTATAATTTCAAAGGTTCTCTATGACTCCTGAGGATGACTAGAGCTAATACTCTGTCAAAAGTTGATGACAGCACAGCTGTGTTTCCCCACTGCCACGCTCCAGTTGAAGCTCCTGCTCCAGCCTCGCTGGGAACATGCAGAGTTATGCCAAGAATGAGCAAAACACTCACTGTTTCCAAATTGGCTAATCAACGGACTGAGTGCTTAACCTCCCCACAATACATGCACCCAGACAAGCAACAAGCTTGAGGACTGAACTGTGCCAGCCACATTATTCAGCAAGACAACTCGTGGCAGTTTTCTTCCCAGGAGCCAGAACATCAATTGTCACTGACGATGTTGCAACTCAATCAACTTCTATCAAAATTCCCATTCAAAATGAACCAGCACTTGTTGTGTGATGCTTTATTCTATTATCCTTAAAACAAATAAGAGTGCCTCAAATATTTCATACCAACCTGGTTCCACACAGGAGTAATTGCCCAGAATTTTACCTGCTAAGAACTTCGAATTGCCAACTGCAGAACAGGGAGATGCTGGCAGCAAGAGGCAAAAGGACACTATGCTTTTGCTGAATAATAACATGCATGCCTCTAACTTATTACGTAGCCAAAAAAAATGGATCCTTAGAACTGTTTCTTGTTTAAAATATCATAATACATCCTGAGCCACCACCCCTATGTTCTCTGGTAAAATAAAATTTTTCTGCTCCAGAAAACTCTCTGAATGGCAAAGTCCAGTTCCCCCGCAGATCTGATGTCTGCTTCCCCAGTCCCACAGCTTTGCCTCCCTCTGCCCAGTGCCAGCACTGGCACTTGTCCAGCATACCAGTTCAGAGAGATGCAGTGTCTAAAAAGTAATCCACAAAACAAAAACAAAGGCAGATTTTCAGATAGATTAGCCCCTTGAATGCATTCACCACTCACTCACCCAAGCTTCAGGACCACAACAAGCAATGTGTAAGGCCAAAGAGGAAAATAGGAATATAACCTGTTCATTTAAAACTTTTTCACCTGTGCAAAGTTTATGGCAAACATCTGAGATTCAATTCCACAGAGGAGAATGATGTAAAAGTATGCAATTACTAAGTTCATTACAGTGTGTCTCATTAATTCAATGAGTTGCTTTATAATTGTAACAGACATTAAAAGATTAAAGTATTTGGATTAAATCCAAGTACATTTTCAGTGCTTTGATGATTGCTAGAGTCTGTATCTTCAGAAATACAGAGTAACACCACTTCACCAAGTACCCTGCAAGATAAACTATGGTTTATCCTTCTTGCTTTCAGAATTCGTGCTCCCAAATTCATTTTTCCCATTGCACTTGGAGGTGAGGGGTGGCAAATCTGCTCATGTAACTGTCTAGTTCAGTTTGACATGTTAGAACTGTTTCCAAATAAAGCTGTCAACTGCAGTTGACCATTCTGAACCTCCTGGAGGGATAACACCTGGCTGGAAAGTCCTTTGTGTGCAAACAGCAACATGGAAACAAAGCCAAGTGCATAGCTCTGTGGTACTTTTTGTCTGTAATTCAGTAGTAATTTAACATCATTAGATCTCTGCTGTTCAAGTAGTAAGGGTGATTTAGCTATCAGTCACTTTAAAAGAGAAGGTAGTCCTCTTTCTTTGTTTCTTTGCTCTTCAGTAAAGCATTTCTACTCTGCTGTGGAGACTTAAGCACAGCTTTGCAGGTTTGGCAGTGTGGCAACAACAGCAAGCACAGAGCCTTACCCACTCTCAATTTTACAAAATTAAGCAATATTCCCAGGCTGCACTGAAAGTACAAGATTTCCAAAACGGTTCTGTGCACATGTCTACTGAAAGAATACTTAATGGTTCCTCATTGATGCAGTCCTTGAGCTGCATTCTCAGAATCATAGACAGAACCCATCAGAAGATGCTAATCTGGAGTAATGAGTGTGATCAGGAAAGAGGTGTCCCATTTCCAAAGCTGACAGACAACCTGCCCTGTAACAAGGAAGCAGACTCCCCATCTCGAAGAGCAGAACTTGAGTTCCATTTTCCCTTTCTCCTAACAGCATATTTTTCTGTTCTGTCAGAGCTGGATGTGACTTTCTTCTATCTTGCCTGGAAGATATAGGTAGAGCTCACAGTGACATGTTCTCCACAAGATGCATTTCCCAGCTGCTTCGTCTTGATCTGGGCATGCAAAACCTCCTAAAAGTGTACATGAGGAAAGAAGGAAAATAAGATTTTGAAGACACTTTGAAGTTTCCTTTTTACCCATTTCATCCTCCAAACTCTGGAGCAGATTCCTACAGGCCATACCACCTTCACAAGCTCTTTTGTCAGTGTGTTAAAGAATTAGATTTATTTCAGCCACATCTCTTACCTTGCTGGTCTCATCCACTATTCCAACAATTGTGACTAGGACTTCAGAGGGGTCTGGAAAGATTACCCTAACTCAAATTAAGGCGCTTCAGGAAAATTCTGAACCACAGTGTCCATAGGTAAACATGCTGCATCAGTGCGCAGGACAAAGTCTAATGCCGCCATATAAACAAGTCAGAAAAATGTATTCCAGCATCTGCAAAACAAACCTCTTGAGACACAAGAGCCCCAGATTCTCATTTGACCTTGATGTCCTTGAGAGAATTCAATCATTAGTAGCTAGTATAAGAGACAGACCACAAAAAAGTAAAATTAGAACACCCACCTGTAAAAAGCCCATATATCTTCCAAGTCTGTCCCCCAAAGCACTAATTAAAGAGGACTCTCTACCACATGTAGCAATCACACTGTTTAAATGAACAGAGAGTTCTGCTTCAAAAGATGCTAAACTTGGAAGCAAGAACACTTGTGTTTAATTTTCTTTTATTCACAGGCTTAGTGTGTGGCCGTGTACTTGCCCTTTGGTTCTCTATGCATCCAACCACCAAGTATAAAATGGAGGACCACACTTCCTCAGAGCAGTAGAGAGGCATTTAGAGGCTAGAGGAGACTGGATCAAAATCATGCTGACAGATTACCCAGAATGGGTAGCTGCCTTATTTATTCATGTGATTGGCAGACTACTCCCACAGATCTTCCTGTATTTCACTCTTGCCAACCCTCATGACCCTGAAAGTAGAGACTGGCTTACCTATTTCTTCCTACCATCCTTAGACTCAGTACAACACCAACAAGGTGTTTTAATGAACACTTTCCATTAAAACCAGAGAGGTAGAAGATGCCGCTTTGGGGTCTGCTGGAAATGGTCTGTGCTCTTTTTGAGCATTTCAGAGCAGTTATCCATCAGACAGGGCTTCTCACAAGGATCCCAGATATGCACTCTGGGAGGAGACAGAAAGGAGTAAATCCTTTTTTGGCTGTATTTATTTTGCAATGTGTTTTAATTATCTTACTCTTCCAAATTAAAAGATTCTTTACCAAGGCAAAATGAAAAATACAATTCTAGGTGTACTATATATTTTAAACCAAATCAACAAGGGAAAGTATTTTTCCGGGCTAAACAAAGCATTACCATTATTTTCATTTAAGCCAAGACTGAAAGAGCATGCAGAACATGCTGTAGGGACCAAGTCTGAAATCTCATTGCCATTTTTCTTTATGTATAAAGCTTGTTTTCTGTACGTTAATTATCCCTAAGGTGCGCACAAAAAATGTCTGCAGAGCCAATCAAAATGCAAATACTGTGGAACAAGCCCAGCAAGCAACTACTGTTTGTCTCTTTACCACATTCTTCCTTTTACTCAGGCTTTCATCATTTAATACAAGTGACTTTGCCAAACATTGTGTGCTTTGGTTTTAGAGCCCTGGAAGTTTAAGCTGTTCTCTACTCAGAAATAATCTGTCATCTGTTTCATTGGTTCAGCCATTTCTGGCAACTGCATTACTTTCAGCACACCCATGACAGGAAGAGACCCTTGTCCTGTCACAGTTACCTCTGTCTGGTCCCAAACAATCTCTGTAGTTTTACACAGTGGGATTAATGCATGGCCTCTGGCTACCCTACTCTCCTGCCTTACTTTTAATAATTTTGTTGCTGAAGTGGAAATACAGATGTTAAAAGAGGCAGGCACATGACAGAAAACGCTCACCTCTTGCTTTGAAGATGCATAATGTGACAGAAAGATGGAAATTCCCACAGCTATGAAAGATGCCAATTTTCTCAGGAACTGTTTCATCTCTAAGAAGATCAAACTGAACTATTGCCAGTAAATTGAGGAGGTGCCTGTTTTAACAGTTCCTTTCCTAAATCTGTTACTATTTCTTCTGGTTCATTAACCAACCTTAGTTAAGAAAGAAGAATCCTATCTTAAAAGGAAGAAGGCAGCAAGGTAGCTTTGCCTGCCACCAGCCAAGTTACCTATACTATTCATTTTTGCTTTCTGTTAGGAGAAACTTAACTGCGCCAAAGGTTGGCATTTTCCTCTAGCAGCTAGGAAGCAAAAAGCCCTGTTGAGCACATTTTCATTTTGAGCTGCCACACATCTCACGATGTATTCAGCACAGCTATTAGGCTGTGTGGGACAAGGAAGGGCTACAGGTCTCTGCCAGCAAACTGTGGCCCTGTAAATTTTCAAGTTGTCAATAATATATATTTCTATATAGATGAAAAATACAGTAATGATGCCCCTGAAAGGTGTTTTTCAAGCTTTTTTTCAGATTAAAAGCTACCTAAGGCATGACTTGACCTTGATGTGCTTTTAGATTTTTTTTAATTATTTACTTAAAATGTGTGCATTAAAGTCACTGGAGAAAAAAAAAAAAAAACAACAAAAAAACCCCCACTTGTATTTAAAATCCTATTTTTGCTTTTGCATGACTTTAAAGTGATGACAGTTTTAAGACCCACTAGAGTAAGCATGGATTAGACTTTAATGTGCTTTCCTTGCTTTTAGTACATAAAATTTTAATATGATCAACTCTTAGAAAGAATAGCAACTGTCAAGGGTTTTTCCATGTTCTTTTTAACAAGGATAACAAGGGGAAATACTTGTTTATTTATTTTTAAACAGGACGTTTGTTAATAGAAGAAATCTAAGCATAATATATTTAACCTAGGCTGTACAATTCATCTCTCTTACCTTTGACTTTTTTTTCTTCTTTTCTGACAGTGTTTTATTTCCTTTTACAGGACCCATTCTTTAAGCCATCTTCCACTTCCTCAAAGAGATTACATTCACACACACACACACAAACCATTTTTTTTTACAGGTGGAGATTTTATACCAACTGCTGAACTTTCATCTCAGCCAAAGCAGATCCCAACTGAAATGCAGCATTTCAACCCTCACCAGTATCTCTGCACTTTTCAGGCTTTTAAAGCACAGGGAAGCAAGACCTTCACTGCCAATTTGGGAAATCCAGAAGTGTACATTGATATTTCATTCTTCCTGTTCTTTTTTTTTTTTTTCCCAAATGTCAGATTGAAACAACCTATGCCCTGCAGAAGCCAATTACTGTAGCTTCTGTGAAGGTTAAAAGTTCAAAAAAGAAAGCTGGTTTCTTCATTTAGCAACCTCTTTCAACAATACTAAGAAAGAAACACTGAAGGGAGAGCAGATGTGTAGGTATGACCGCAAGGGGGATAAGAGGATGGGTCTAAAAATTCTTTAGTTTTCTCTCTCTTCCACCAGGTTCTGACCTTAGCCTCTTCAGGGGACGCTGTCCAAAATACCAGCAACCAGCAATGAGAAAAAGCTAGAAGAAACACACATTTCCTGCTGTCTTCCTCAATTATCACAGAGCAAATAGTCCCCAACTCTTCACCCTGCAGCCGTTGGGAAAACTTGTCCCAGACACACAAGACGTAACCATGCAAATTATAGCTCTTTCTCAAGCTTGCAGGCTCACTACGCTTCTTTTTTCCAAATCCCCTTCCCGCTGACAGATATAAATCAAGCAAGCACACTCACCCTGTGAAATCAAAACTTCACATGGCCACAAAAGGCTAGGTTGTTTTTGGTTTTTTTTTAATATTAACTTTGCACATAAGCATAAGCACAAAAAATAATGCACCAAGTATTATCTTGCATTGTTTTTTTCTAATCAAAATACACAGTAGCCACAAAAGGAAATGCTTCCAGACCAGTAATGAAGGAACTGATTCATATGCCCCAGAGAACAAGTGCCGAACAATGTACACTTAGTAAGGTTTCAGCTTTATCCCTTATTAAAATGAAACCACGTGTCTGATCTTTAACCCACTTTGATTTATTAATGCTTTTGCTTTTCAAGTACATGAAAATAAGTATGAACAGAGGAGTTAGAGGAAAACAATCCATCACAAAACCCTTATACCCCAAATATTAGAATCGCTTTCTATCTTACTTCCTCTCCCACAAAAATGTGGATTTATAGATTTGAAGGACTAGATGGGAATTGCAGTTTGAAAGTCACAAAAGTAGGCTGAAGCAAACAATAAAATACTACATCCCAAATGTAACATAGCCTCAGCTACTGTACATAAACATAGGTTGGTCATCTGTCAACCAACTAAAATGATGCATGCATTTGAAAAATATTAGAATATCAGCAAGAAAAAAGGAAGAGTCCTTTGAAAAGGCCATAGATTTCAAGTTGTTCCAAGAGCAGTTGAATTCCAATTTTTGTTCCAACAATTCCAAATTGTGCATAAATAAACTCTCAAGTCCAAGGAACAAATGTGTGGCTTTATATCTCATTATCTTATGTTCAAGGCACTTTACTTTAACAACCAGAGTTCTTCACTAGAATTCAAATCTAGACTAAAGTCACAATGAAGAATAAGGTTTTATCCTTTTGATTGTGCCCCATTGCAGAAGATATTTGTATTGAATTTTAAAGTGTGTCACATTTTCCATGCGGCATTCAGGAAACTCCTAGCACAAAAACAATGAACAGGATGTTGCAGGTCAGAACAGAGCTACACTCACTGAATGAAAGCGTTTGAGGAAGGGGAGGGGGACACTTTGCACAGTCATTTATTATTCAGCATCTTCTTGGTTCCAGCCATACACAGAATTTGGTTTTGTGGGATAAGCAATTTTGCACGCAGATCTTGCTTGGCCAGAGCTATCTCTTTGTTTTATAAGAATTCAATGCCCCAGACAATTTTATAGGACACACAACTATGACACAGCTGTGTCAGCTTCAGCCAGTCCACCCCAGTTCATGCTCTTGCTTTTGGACCATCTGTGAACATATCATAACCATGTTCGACAGCCAAGCTGAACACAGGACAGGCCTTTAAATTTGGGGTTGTTTTTAACATTCCTGCTAATAAAACTATCGCTGCTCAGTATTATTCCTGCAAGTTAGATCTGATCTGTTACTACATTGCAACTATCCTGTGCCTGGAAATAACTGGAGACTTAATATTCCCGCAGCAACAGGGTAGTTACACAGAATGCAAGAGCAACACCTCTATGCTGAAGTTTCCTGCGCCCACAAGAGGTTATAAGCTGGTGCTCTACCTCCTCACTGGAGCTTTCCTATATAGGAAGGCCACTGCACAGTACTTCAGTTGGATCAAAGTTTATGCAACTTCCAGAAAAACCTCCTGATAAGCCCCATGCTTCCGACTCTTGTTGGAGTCCATGTAAAAACAGGTGCTGTGGGACCATGGGATGCATCATAGCTGTCATCCTCCCCAAGCCACGTTGGCTTTAAGGTAAAGAAATCACTGAGAACTCCAGCTCTTTAAGCAACTTCTAAGATTCAAAAACCACTGGCATTTCTTGAAGACCAGTAAGCACCTGAGCACTGCTCTTGCTTTAGTAAAGTTGTCACCTTTGTTTCACAACAATGAAGCCCCAAAAAGCTTTTTGCAGCAGCAGTAGCACAGATTTTTAGTTTCCCTATTTTAGACCTGGTTTTATTCAGCAGACTTTCCAAATGGTAATTCTAGAAAAGCAATTCTAATGCAATACTTTCAGCAAATTGAGAGGCCTAATTTGTGGCTACAGCTGTGGCCTGTTATCTGTACTTCATCACTCCAATTCAGCACAACACAAACTCCAAAATTCGTCAAACTTCGACATGCCTCTACACCACAACAGCAATTAATTTGCTTCTTCCAGCCTCTGTCATTAAAATAAAACTGTAACATACCACAATCTGAAAATAAAACAAATTAAATGCCAGCCTCACCCAACCTATCATTTAAAGAAAACCCCTGCAACTTCAGCATTTAAGAAGTCGGACTTTTGTCAGAAATTTTTTTTTATCCATATGCTTACTTGTAAGTTTACTTATAAATCTGACACGGTAACTTCACATTAGCACCTAAACTACATTAGCTAAACCTTTTACAGGGACTTGGTAAAAAAAAAAAAAAATCTTGCTTCATCAAAACAAAAGTAAAACTTGCTGAAATGTTTTCATATTGACATGAAAACAAACAAATAAAAAAGAAATAAATAAAAAAATCCAAGCAAATCTCCACCCAACAACTATTGTACTACAAGTAATTTGAGATTACATGACAGCTTCAAAGACAATTCAGAATAAAAAATATTGTCCTATAAATCTGTGAATGAGAGTTTATTTGATAATGCTATCATTAGGTAAGCTAGGGTCATTAAAGCCCTTTCCCAATAACACAGTAATTAGCTTTTCATATCAAGAAAAAAGGTTTTCTTCTTTTCATTTGCAAAGAAAACTCTAACAGTGAAATAATATGCATCAGATGAAAGAACACTTCCTTGTTATATCATAAACACAAATCTCACTTCGAAGTAAAGATGATTTTAGACTTGAAATAAGTACATTTTTAATCAAAAAGGAAATTAAAATTAAAGCCACTATGATTTTATTTGAACTTTTATTTACTAAGTTTACACAGCTACATTCTATCCTTTTGGAAACAAGTATAGCTCATATAAGTTCTCTTATGTTTTCTACTGGAGCATAGAGTAAAATCACTTTGATATTCCCCTTTGCAATGACTAGCAAATCAGTCAGGAGTCTAAGAAGAAACACACCAGTACCAAAATACAACTGTGCATGTGGCACAGATATACCTCTCAAGAAGCTCCATGATTTGAAGGTGCCCTCAGAATACAAGCTGTGCAATAAGAAAGAGCCCAAATACGGCTAACATCCCCTCATAATAGACACACTTCATTGCAAAGTATTAAGGCATGCCTTCCCAATTAGCTGGACCATTCTGAGTTTTTCTGAGGCTCAACCAAATAGTAACTGTAGCTGCAGCAACCTTCAAAACTATAACTTTAAATTTTCCTAAATGTCTGTTTCAAATCAACTGTTACCTTCTGTAATAGCTGCATTCTAAAGGAACTTAACCTTAAAGTTTGCTACCCCAGTATCTAAATTTAAATCAATAACTACTTTTCTCAGCTGGTGTTGGTTGTCTTCACTACTAAGGTGACAATTAATTCTTGCTGTTTAAAAAAAATATATATAGGCATTGTTTCATTAACTAGTTTTACATGGTACTTTTAAAAGAACTATTGCTAAATGCACAGTTGCACCAGCGCAAACTCACATGGGTAAAAAGAAAAAAAAATTATCATTGGAGGGTTAAAAAAAAGGAAATAAAAACAAACACGAAAAAATCTCTCACAAAAAAACACCCACCAGCAGTAGCCTTCCAGAAACAAATCTTAGATCATAACAATACTTAATTACATAGCAAAATATGAGAGACAATAATTTTATTGCACATTATAAAATGTCTTCATGTTTTACAGACCATACGTTATTGACTCACTCCTCCCCATACACAACAGCCTTCTTCTTTCTTTTACTTTTCCATCATGCTCTTTACTCCACAGCTATCAGCCACACTTTTCTGTCAGACAGACACAGACCTAAGCAAGTTCAAAGCATGTGTTCTCTAACTTGAATTTAGCTTTCAAGTCTGCTGCTTGCACTTCATGACAGAAAACACTTTTTTGCAACTAAAAATTGTTTACCTTC
This sequence comes from Regulus satrapa, assembly GCA_013396955.1. NCBI lineage: Eukaryota > Metazoa > Chordata > Aves > Passeriformes > Regulidae > Regulus > Regulus satrapa. The sequence continues at coordinate 596,348 of VWZN01004553.1, read as the reverse complement.
TTCAGCTACAGCAATTAGACTAATGAGACCACCCCTCCAAATAAACTTTTTTTTAATGCAGTCATTTAGCCTGACAGGCTGGCCAAGCCGGTGAGGAAGGCTTTAAACTAAAGCTGCTGGGGGAGGGGAAACTCTGAAAAGCTGTCAGCCCATGGCTTGGACAGGTGCACTCTTTGGCGGCTAGAGAACCGCCTGAATGGCCAGGCCCAGAGAGTGGTGGGGAATGGTGCTGGATCCAATTGGCGACCAGCGGTGTCTCCCCAGGGATCTGTGCTGGGCCCAGCTCAGTTTAATATCATCACTGATGACCAAGATGAAGGGATCGAGTCTACCATTATCAAACTTGCAGATGACACCAAGCTGGGGGCTGGGAGAGTGTCGATCTGCTGGAGGGTAGGAGCGCTCTGCAGAGAAACCTGGGGAGACTGGATAGATGGCCCAAATCCAACACTAGGAGGTTTAACAAGACCAAAACCAACAATCTCTCAACTTGTCCACATCCTTCTTGATGTCATCTCTTCTGTCCAGCCTGTCAACCTCATTACATAGCTTGGTGTCATCAGCAAACTTGCTGTTTACACCCAATCTCACAGACCACATCACTGATAAAGGTGTTCAGCAATGCTGGTCCCATTAACAACCCCTACAGAATGCCACTCATCACTGCTCTCCACTTGGACATTGAGCTGTTGACTATGGCTCTCTGACTGTGACTTTGCACACAATTCATTATCCACAAGTTGGTCCATCAATCAAATCCATGTGTCTCCAGTTAGCAACAAGGATACTGTGCTGGACAGCATCAAATGTCCGCACAAGTCCAGATAGATTTGATGTCGTTTACTCTCCCCTTATCCACCAATGCCATAACCCCTTTGTAGAGGGCCACCAAATCTGTCAGGCACAAATTGCCCTTAGTGAACTCTCATCAATCAACTCCTTACTTTCCATTTGCCTTAGGACAGTTTCCACAAGGATCTGCCCCATGATCTTGGCAGGCAAAAAGGTACTGGCTGGTACTTCCCCAAGTCTTCCTTCTTTCCCTTCTTTCCCAAAGGGAGGAGCTTTAAGACATGTTGGAGCATGTCCAGAGGAGGACCACAAAGATGATCAGAGGGACGAAGCACCTCCCAGTAGGGGAGTACCCCTAAGGCACCAGCACCCGGGGGCAGGAATACCACAGACTATCTATATTTTGACAAAACGTGAAACTCACACAGCCTCAAGAGTTCTGCCACATAGGAGGAGGAAAACATGAACTGCCTAGTGTATAATTTGCTTGTATAAAACTTTGCCACGTGCCCATGTCACATTCCTGTTCTGCAGAACAAGGTAGAGATTATCTGCATAAATTTGGCTCCTAAGATCTTCACACCAAGGTCACGCAGGAAGTCAATGTCAAGGCTTAAAGTAGAAAATGAATGCAAATTTCTTTGCTGTTGGTTTCCATGGGGGAAGGATTTTGCCACTTAATTCCCAGGTCCAATGCTAGTGCTACAGCCAGAAGAACAGCTTCTTATATACAAAGCAAGGAGTCAAGAGAGCTACAAAAGGAGACCAATGAACTACTGAAATGTTCAAAATCTTTATTTCTTTAAGATATTGCATAGATTCTCAAGATGACTAAGAATTTTATTCATGAAAAATCAACCTCAAATAACTCAAAAGAACATTCAGCGTGGGAGGTTCTTTTGCAAAAATTAAATAGCAATTGTGATGAAATAGTATCTTCTACCAAGTTACCAAAGAATTTACATTTTGCTCATACTCTTACCTAACTGTAGAACCAGGAACCATACACAAGGGATAATAGCCAAATTGTTATCTCAAGATGTAGCATTATTTCAAAAACGTGGGTGGGAGAGCAGGAAGCAAAAGCAAGGTAAATTTCAAAAACAATCTTAGGTCAAGATTCTTATTTCAGACCTATCCAATAGAGCTAACCTCCACTTTGCATCAGCTGCAGATCTGTACAGAGCTAATTTTAGCAATATTTAAAAAATGCTAGCTAAGTACAGAGCATGTTTGATCTGCTTATATTCAGACTAGCTATAATTTGGTTTACCTATACCCACAGCTGATGCCTCCTGGCTTAAAACCTGGTACTTCAAAAATGCTGCCAGAAGGTGACAAGAACAGCTATTACCATAAACCAGTACTTGCTAAGTATACTTTTTGCGTTCCTTCCTTCTCCCTCACCTGTGCTATATTCACAGGAATGTGACTTTAATAAGCAAAGCTATAAGCTTCTGCCTTTAAGGTGCAGCATCTAGAAGTTGGTTTGTTTTTTTTTAATACCAGCAGGTAAATAGTTCCAACTCCTCCAATTTTATCACTAGAATATGTGTATTTTGAGGATATTTATTTCCAAAGCTGTTGATAACTTTTGGACTCAGTGATCCTTATGGGTCCCTTTCAACTTATAATATTCTGTGATGAAATCTGTGATTACTTTGGTGAAACCCAAAAGAAAAAGAACTCAACTATGTCCTGGTTTCACTTCAAAAATGTACAAAATCAATTCTCCTGTTAAAAAGGTCATAAAAAAGCATTAAAACAATCCATTTGTTCAGTTGAAGAGATCAAATACTGACTAACTCCATCAGTTTAGGACAATGCGCTATTATGCTTCAAAGTCACATGTAGCACATATCAAATGAAACGTCAGAAAAGCAAGGCATTTAAATGCATATTTGACATACTTTCTGCATCTCAGTACATTTTACTTCTCAATGGGGCTGTGGGTGGGAGAGGAAAAGTTTGGTTTCTTATGCATTTGAGTGTAAAGGCATCATTTGGCAATTTAAATCATCAGATGTTACAACTGCCCACTGCTAGATGCTGCCACGTACAGGAAAAACACATACCAGAGATCACCATTCTGCATATTCAGAAGAAACACAATCACTGTCTGTCTCCTCAGGCAGCAGCATTATACAGCCCTTATACTGCAATACCAACATGAGTAATTAGTCATTAAACTTTCAAGCCATTCATTCATATTTGTGCATAACAATATTTACTATTCTCAAGTACCCCATGTCACTGGACTTACATCCAGCCTCATACAATGAAAAGAAAAGCAGTGTATTTTAAAAGGTTCAAAGCTTTTGCTGCTGCCATTTTGCAATTCAGCCTCTACAACATTAGGTACTGGTCAGCCAGAGCAATGTTTCTCTCACATTTTGTCTCCACTTCTGCAAAGGATACAAAACCCCATATTTAACATCTGTTGATTAATCTGTGCATACACCCCTCATCTTAGGCTCCACAAAAGACAGAGCAACGTTTTCTCTTACACAAAGATACTAAACCAGGTGCACCAAAGGCAGATGTAGATACCTGAACTCTGTGTAACATTAAAAAACCAGTTTGTTCATGTCTGACTTAATTTCACAGAAAAAATAACTATACTCATGGGTAAAGTTCCTGTAAATCATTCATTCTCCTCGACTCAATGCTCACCTTTGCAGTAATGAACAAAGCCAAACTTCAAATTTCCATGTGGATGTTAATCAAATACCACCATAGCCATTGCTTAGCATTTCTCCTTTAGGAGCTCTCTGAGGATGTAAAAATCCTTACTGACAATTTGCAAATGAGACATATGAGAATTAGAAGAAGGGCAGAATCAGAAAGTGAAGAGACTGGGTTAGCCAACCTCAGAATGTTAGTGCAAAAGATACAAAAACCTGAATGTACACTGAACTGGCTAATATTGACTTCTGCTTGTTTGAACATTCCTCCAATTTGCTTACAAGAAAAAAAAAAAAAGTAAATGCAGATAAACATTACCAAAAGCATTTTAATAAGATTACATTAAACTTCAACAGGCATTTGAGTAATTTATATGCCTTTAATTTGATTTAATGTACTTAACTAAGGAAGTAAAGAAACTAAAACTAAAGCCACTTAAATTCTGCTTAATGTCCTTGTATAGGAGTACTATGTAATTTAATCCACTTTCAAAGCATATCTTAGTCTGGATTAATTCTTCCAAGTGTTCCTATGTAGTCAAACCCTCAGCATATGCTAAACACATAGGCAGCTTTCTTGAAGAAGATAAACGATCTTATACTTGGTATAAACGACTGAGATTACTGATGAGTTACTGGTAACCTATAAATTCCTTTATAACGCACAAATACTCCACTTGCATACACTTAAGTAACAAAATTCAGATAAACTAAATATCAGATTCAATGTTTCCTATCTACTGGAAATCAAATATTTCTTTTTGAGCTTGTAACAAAAAAACAGATTCAAAGCCTCATCAGATCTCTCAGCTTTACTGTCCCTTAAATCCAAAGGAAAGATTTCATAATCACATTGATCTTCTATCTACTACTGTCAAGACTGATATTTGCTTAGATGGGAATGATACGTATTTCTAAATTTCATTTAGATTTCTTAAATTCAGACAAATAAAATGTACCTCCCTCACCAAATTTGAGGTTCAGTGATGTCAACTTTGCAGAAGGTTTTTGGAGGGCAAAAGAAGTGGGCTGACTGTTCTGTAGGCAAAGCTTCCTCACGTATATAAGAGTGATATCTACAATCCTTCATCAGGACAACTGACTTCTCTCTGTATGAGAGGCAGAGAGCAGCTTACAAAGTTATTTGTGAAAGGCAGGAGGACTCTGGCTTGCAGTTCTGAACAGCTGGCAGTGCACCACTACAGCTGGACATGTACTTCTTCCTAAACTCATCTTCCCACAACATCCATCACTTCACAGCAAAGCCACAGAACCTGCTCTGTAGGCCAGGTCCTGCATGCAGCTCGATGGAAAACACCCCACCTTACTGAGCCATCCACCACCTTATGGTGAGGTGGGCCTCAAAAGGAGCCAGCACTGGCAGCCACAGCTGAGGGGAGACCTGAAACTCAAACAAAGAAGTTCCACCAGGCTTCATCGCAGCTCACCCCAGAAAGAAAATAGAAAACTGCCTTGTCCTATCCAAGCGGGAAAATGGGACAGTGCCCAAAGGTGGAGACAAAGCCAAGAAGGCTCAGCTATTAGAAGTGGCAGGAACTAACGCACAGCAAGCTGGTATTTGAAGTCTTGGTCTTGTAAGAAACCTACATTCTCAATATGGTCAACTAATGAAAGTAAAACACTTACTTTCTAAGTTGTGGAAGCTTGTACAGAAAACTATAAAACATGTTTCCACTAAGATTTTAGCTTAAATGAGTTAAATTAAGAACCCATCCATTTTCATAGTTAATTCAAGGATTCAGATGAAACTAGAAATGCATCTCCTCCTACTCCTATCAGCAACCCCCAGATAAAAAAAAATTAAATAGCAGAGATTTGTAATCTAGAACAGAGAGCAGTATTCTCTGAAGTATAATCTAATTTAAATAAGTCTCTCTCATCAACTTAAAGGCATTCTAAACACTTCATCAATGCTTCATTATTTATGTGCTATTTCACACTACATCTCCTCAACATTAGTATACACATTTCTCTAGACACAAATGTGTAATCATAGTTTTATGGTATTCAGTCAGATCATGTATTTGAAATTGTAAATTCATTCTTAATATCAGTAAAATATTCTACGTAGTTGCTCCTTTTTTCTTTCTGCAGCTCCATTAACCGAGTTCTCCACGCTGTTTGCAAAACCGAGTACTCCACAGTGTTTGCAAAGTCACAGAACTCCTGAATAATTTTAACTGCATACATGCAAATAATCTCTTTCTTTCTAAATTCTTATGTGGTTCATTACAGAACTAAATGCTTGACTACTCTGCGCATTGATTCTCACAGTGCCTCTCTCAAACAACAATACTAGACAGCATTACCTACTAAATCAATAAAGACCAAGTAGGTAATTGCTAGCTTTAGAAGCGGGCAAAAAGAAGAGAATACAGGAGCAAAATCAGCATTCAAATGGATCCATGATGATTTAAATTTACTCAAGTTTGGGAGCAAGAAACAAAACTCAGGATCTTCTCCTGTGACATGATCCCAAATCTCAATTGTTCTTGTGAGAATTATTTTGGGTTGGAATAGTCAAAAAAAACCATACAACTTCTCACCAAATATTCAAGCAATATAAATGTGACATGAAAAGCATTCAGCCTATTAAATGTACCTGGGAACAATACCTGGTATAAAACCAAGGATAAGCACATGCAACTTAACTGAATATGTGCAAGCTGATAACCCAGAAAAATTCATCATCATCCATCATATGCCTGGAATAACTACTAAAACTGTGGTGAAATGCAGATGGATAACTCACAGAGCTCACGGGGTGTGTACAGTATAACACAGAGCAGATGCAACTAGGACTGTTCACTGCACAAAATACAAAGTATTTGCAAACACTTGTGTCACACCAAGAGGTACAAGGCGAATTACACTGCCATTGCAACAGCAAAACAGTCTCTCTTTCCTGATGCAACTTTTTTGATTAGGATTAAGCTTGGAGCATATTCACTCCCTAACCTAAAGAGATGGTATTCGAAACAGACTTCCCCAGAGTTAAAACAGTGTGTGTGGTGAGGAAGTACAGAAAGTTCACATGGAATGAAACAGCCATTAGCATAGATGCCTCTTAGAGCCTTTGGCTGGATCTTCACCTAAACATAGTTCTAAGCTCAAGTCACACTCTGGTTTCTCCTTTAATGTGTGAGATAAGGCCATCACCTTTGGAGGCTACACCAGTAGAAGAAAACTCCTGAACGGAGGACAGATGGGGCCAGCTCTCCACAGGCCAGCCAAGATGTGGCCATGCTATGCACCTGCCACACGGCTTGGGTGTAGTTGCAGTTCACTGATAAATGCCCAGTTCAGTGTGGATTGATATTCTTCCCAACAGTCATTTCACAATAATTTTGCCAACACAGGCTCCAGCAGAAGAAAAAAGTAGCCAGCAACAGCAAATCAATTAGAAAGCAGCAGAAATACATAGATTCAGAGCTATACAGAAGATAAGGGTAGGGAGCTCAATCAGTTCCCCAACAACAACTATCTTGAAGGGGCAAAGTTTATTTGCTCTCACCCAGCTGGCTGCACAGTTATAATGAGCTATGTAATATAAGGTGCCATCCAGGCACCATTGTAATGGTAACAAATCTTGAACCTCAGTGGCATAATCAGTAAGAAAAACAAAACAAAACCAACCACCCCCCCNAAAATAGGGATAGGCAATATAAAAGACATGTCTATAAGATTTGTGTAAAAACAGGCTATTATGTGGATATAAATTATTTGATTTGCTATTTATTAAGTACCTGTAAAATGCTCAGTGCTATTCGAATTGCAAAGAAAATTGTCTTTTGCGTTAAGAAACTGACAATCTAAATGACAAAAGGGAATAGACAAGATGCAGCAACAAGCCAGTGATGAATGCAGAATATTTTGATTGTGTTTTGGATTTGATTCTTCCTGTCAGCACCTCTGAGCTAGAGTTATTTGCTGACAAGTAGGCAAGTGTCGTGGAACAGAATTTGGTAAGGCATTTCAGACATAGAAGTAGCACAGATAGAGCCAAAGTCAAGATGAAACAAAAACCAACAAGCCAGGAATCACTATTAGTACAGTGAAGAGAAGCATGAAGGGTGCCTTAAGTAGTCTGAAAAAAGTGTATGATGAGGATAGAAGAGTGAAGGAAACTGATAGTTAGACTATAAACTTAAGACAGAACTGCTGGAAGAAATCACAGTATAGTGAATACTATAGTGAAATAGTAGAAAGATAGATCAGAACAACCCTACTTTACAAAACTTTTAGAACAAACAACATGGCTATTCAGGAGACACCAATGATGATGAAGGAATCAGTATCAGCTGTCTCTTGTAATACAAATTATAATGCAGTTAGGAAAACAAAAATCAGTCGTTGTTTAAGGCAAACCTCTCAGCCTTGGGAGTACATTCATTACTAGAGGTCCAGCATGTCACATTTCTTCTAAAAGTTTGGGAGAGAACTAGCCAAGACTTTCTTTGGCAGTGTAAAAGCAGTGCTTTCACAGATGGACTTCACACAAATGGATTTTGTTTTATTAATAAACGCATTTTTCCCCCTGCTCTGAAATCTTCCACCTATACCAGCTTCCTCATCACTTACAAACATAATAGAACATAAGGGATTGTTTGTTTGTTTGTTGTCTTTTCTTGATAGGAGACTAGTTCTTCTCCATTTTGGTGGTACTCCAAGTGAAAAGGACAGCAGATACATGCTTGGCAACTGTACAGGATGCTTTTATTTTTTTTGTTTGTTTTTCCATAAAACTCTTCACTGTGCCAGCTTTCTGAGTAACCTCAGAAATAATATGTTTTTTCCGGACAGATGACAACAGAGTGGAGTCAATAAACAAATTGGACCCATATGAAAGTGTGGTTCATACACAATGCCACAAGTCCACAGAATAAGGTGGTATATAACTACCAAAGAGGCCATCACTACACAGATTCACAGAACACTGAGTTGGAAGGGACCCACAAGGACTATCGAGTACAAATCTTAATTATGCACAAGCCTTCATATGAAAATTGCTTCCCAGACTTTCACAAAGCTTTTTTTCGAGCTCTTCAGCACTTAACAGTTGCTGTAAAACTCTTCTAGCCACAGAATAAACCCTCTTATAATAAAGCATAAAGGTCTAGCATGAAGCTAAGTTAAACAGAACCATCCCCTCACAGCACCTCACACACAAAGAGGTATTGCATGGTTCCACTGAAACCATATGACAAACAAAGAGAGCTTGAAAAGTTTCAGAAATGTTCAGTTTTCAGGCTTTTCTTTTTGCATTAAAAAAAAAAAAATCCAGAGAGATGCAAGCAAGCACACAAAATCTGTTATGGTAGCAGGACTGTTACTGCAGAATGTACAAACCACTGTTTCCTCCTAAGTCTGGCTGTGGTACAAAAGGCTGGTAACACACACTCCTGTGGAACAGTATGCATTAAGGACAGAAGGATCTGGTACCTACCCTGGTTCAAGCACCAGTACAGCAAGGGGTTTAACGCAGGCAGCAGAAGTGCTCTCAGTCAGTGTGTGTAACAGATCACGCTGCTAAAGGATTTTCATCCCAAGCCTTCGCACGTGCACACTCGAAGCAAGGAGCTGCTGCTGGCACCACCAACCAGAACAAACACCAGTGACAAATGGATGTCACATCCAGAACAAGCAAACTTCAGGACACCACACACTACACAGAAAAACATTTATAAACAAAACCCCTTGTTGCTTTCCCCTTCTCCCTCTCATGTTGGCATCTTCAGGTCCAGCTCTCGGGGATGAAGGGGATTACTGCAGAAAGCTGAAGAGATTGGCAGTGTGACAGGGCCAGGAATAGGAAGTCTAATAGACAGGGGAGACCTGTCTCAGTGACTGACTCAGCTTCTGACCCACTTAGAGAACTTGGCCAAACCGCTTTTTGGTGCCATTGCTCCTCTCCCAGACTCTGTATGACCTTATTCTGTATGATCTTATCTAATTAGGCCAATACCTTCAAAGCAGTGACTGCCTCTTGTTAATTTTGGTGAAAAAAACAGCCTATAGGCTTGAATAATATGATAGTTAAAAAAAAAGAAAAA
>VWZN01004553.1:542324-567718 GCA_013396955.1 Regulus satrapa | reverse complement strand
GGGCCGCTCCGGCCCGAGGCCCCGCTGCGAGGGGGCGGCCGCAGCCCCGCTCCGCATCCCCTGCCCGGCTCCGCCGCTGGGTGCCCGCTGCTGCCCAGGCCCCGCCGCTTCAGCATCCCCGCGGCCCGCTAGCGCCGGGGAGAGACGAGTCCCCAACTCGTAGCTTTTGCTCTCTGGAAAAGTCAAATATCAGAGCTCTGATTTTGTTCTTCGTCTCCCTGAAAGTAAAGTGATCCATACGCTTTGTTTTTGGGTTTTGTTTGTTTGGTTGGTTGGTTGGTTGGTTTAATTTGGTTTTTTTAATGCCTTAATCCACAGTTACTGTGTGAACCAGACAGGGTATGTAACCGTGCAAACCATCAAATTATATCTTCTAATACCAGATAATGACGGTGGTGTTTGTTTTCTTCACCTCTTTTTCTTTTTTTTCCCACCCCCCCTCCCCCTCCCCGAAGTCCTGTGCATTTCATTTTGATAGCAACTGATAGCCATGAAGCCTGGTTGTGGTACCACAACTTTTATTGTGTAGTGTAACAAAATTTGCCTATTATTATCCCATCATACATGAAGACCAAAACCTGCAGAATTACTGATTCTAATCTTGCATATAATTATGTACAGGAGGATCTTTATGCAGGGTAATAATTCCCTGTGATTTCCCATAAAACCACTCTCCTGCAACACCCAAGTCCTCAAACCACAATAACACTGTTATGCATCAGCTGATATTTAAGAGGCTCATTGCTCTGAAAGTCCCACAGCCGCTTACTAGGATTTTATACCCAGCAGAATTGCTGTGGGCTTTTCAGAAGAGGAATGGCACTTCGTTTCCTCCTTAGACTGTAATGCACCATGACAGCAATACCCCAGATCTAAGCAAACACCTTGTGTTAGATCTGAGCAAATACGCTGGTGTAAGGCAATAAATGGCATGACTCACCTGAGTCACAAATGACTGTATTTATAGGACTAGAGCAGAGATTTCACTAAGTGACAGGGCTAAGAGTAGGCCCCAAAACTATGGAAGCTCCTTTTCAGGAATGCAGAAACTGCCTGCATGGTCCCCCTTCCTCTGGTAGCTTTCAGGCAAGGAAAGCTTGTGTGGCAGCAACGAACACTGGGAGAGGTGGGGCAGGAAACATCACCTTTCTGCATCCTGAAACTTCTCCATGGCAGGAATTCCCTTTAAACAAGGAATATTTTTCTAAAGCCATTGAATTTTAGGACCTCCTTGAGCACTGAAATTCATGGAGAAGCTGGACTTTGCATACTGAAATGGATATACTGGTTCCTGTGTTGAATATACATTTCGAAGCACGTCTTCATGATGCTTTATTAAGGTAGAACTCCAACACTGAAAATGTGAGGTCCATATATTATATATTTCTTATTAAATACATTGAAAATGCTTATCAAACCATCTCAAGAGTTTCTTACACATGCACAAATTTTATTGAAAGAGGGATAATATCCACAGCAACTAAAGAGTTCTTCAGTTTGCATTTGAACAGTTTCCATAGTCCTGAGACTTTCCCCTTGCATCTGTTACATGTATTTTGGTGCTTTACATAGAAACCAGAGTGCTTAAAACTTAGAAAAGGGCACAGTAAATATAACATAAGGTATGCAAGAAAGTGTAGTTTATTTAATTTTCCAATATTGGCTCAGACCAGTTTTCCAGGATGATCACAAGGGAGGTAAACATACATATATGTGGTATTAGGAAAGATGTTTGGAAGAATATTCAGAGAACAATATTTAAAATTCAAAATTTCATTCTCCATATTTCATTTTTTTTCATGCTCAGCAATGAAAATCATTAAAATTGATTTTGGCTGTATAATATCATAATACTTGGATTTTGAACAGTGCAGGTGAATGTTAATTTACCAGTGCTATTGTGACACAGCTTAGAAGAAAACTTGTGAAAAACATTCTACTAGTTTCTGGGAAAAAAGTTCAATACAAAATTCTACTTCACAGTTCAAGAGAACAAGCTAAGAAGCTGGAGAGTGCGCTCCAATGAAACCTTCTCTTTATTCCTATTCCTATCTAATATCCATAGTATGGCAGCCATTGCACCAAGATTGGGATTACTTTTGGTTTCCAGAAGTCCAGAGAACCTCTACTCAGGATAGATACATACGGAAGTGCTTGGCTGCTATGGTAATTTCCTGATTTATTTAGTTGTAGTCCCTTTTTTGATGTCCGCTATGAAAGTGCACCTTAACTTTACAACTGATGCAGCCAAAATCAGAGTGGATCATAAGACATGGGTATAAGATGCTTGCTAGATAATTCTAGAAAGCCAGAAGAGGGAGTGCAGGAACAGAAAACACCAAGAATGAAATATTTTAATTTGTGTGCTTATTTCAGCTACAACTTAAAGAGAGATGATAGATAGATGATAGATAGATAGATAGATAGATAGATAGATAGATAGATAGATAGATAGATAGATAGATAGATAGATAGAAGAATTTACAGGAAGAACTACTGCATGACTCTGCTGACAACAAAGATATTTCAGGATAGTCCAGTAGATGCTAATCACCAGTACAAACCTGACTTGTTGAAATCTCCCCCTGACTGACCCCAAAACTGCAGAAATCATCAAAGCCAGTAGTCAGGTCTAACAGTGAACACCTTAGATCCTGAGATAAAAAGAGTTCCTGACAATTTTTGAAGAAGTTTTGTTATAGTACTTCTGGCCAAAACTTTCCTGCTGCAAAAATTATCCAAGATTGCCTTTACTGCACCCAATAGGAAAGATGGTTGGATTTTAGTGTGCTTATAGGCTTTATGAATATCAGTATTTTAATGGAGTATAAGTAATTACATACAGAGCCTTGTTCATAACCATTAAAGCATACCACAATACTGTCTGGGATATAGAAACAAGATAAAGAATCATTATTACATTTTCACTTTTGAGAATCCACAGATGAATTTCCCTTTATTTTTACAATACTGTCTATTGTGTTTGAATAAAAATACTTTGTCTATGCATATGTTCATTTCTGTGAAGGGTGAATTAAGGCCTGGGAACAAAATATGAAAACCATGCTTATTGGGCCATTCCTTCTACTGGTGACAGTGCTGTGGTGAACTTTCCTCTCTAGTAAATTATTTTGCAACAGATTAAAGAGTGAACATGAAAAAAAACCTGAGTATCTGAACTGTGCATTTATAGACTAGTGGATATTTTTAATAGGTCATGAATATCTGACCAAAATTTATTAAAAATAACATGAATAAAAATAAACTTTATCAGAAGCTTTAAGCTTCTGAACTTTTCTGAAATGCAGTATGCTTACAGATGTCCATGCTTGAGTCCCTAAATTATAGTTACTGGTTTGCTTTTTATATGCATAAATTTTATACTCATATATACATTCATATGTGCATTTGGTGCAGGACAATTACACAAGGTCAGGGTGATGAAAGGCTTATTATCACTCAGTTTTACAGTACCTATTCAGATTATCAAAATATTATTTTGTATATTCATTTGTATTTGACATACATTGAGAAAGTAACAACCTTTGCAGAATAGCTAACTTAATGATGAAAGAAACAAATTTCGTGTAAGAATGGTTTTAATTAACCTGCAAAGGCTCATTCTAAAAAGTAGGTTTTATCTGTTTATGGGCTTATTTCTATCTTGTCTCGTTATATATCTACAATGAAATAATTGTTAGAAGTTAAGACTCTGTAATTATAATACTTATGATGATCACACTAGTTATGAAATCAAAGCATGGCCAAGCAAGAAAATGAAGAGGTCAAAAATGGCCATTAACCCAATGTACTTCTATGAAGAAAGGCGCATCTCTGCAAACTGTTTTTGATGCCACTTACTGCTCTTCTGTATTTTAGTTTGCCTTTAAGAATCTCTTCAGGAGTTAGAATTGTAGATTCGTAGATTCATTTTTGGGTTGGAAGGGACTTTAAAGATATCTAGCTCCAACTCCCCTGCCATGGACAGGGACACCTTCCACCAGACCAGGTTGCTCTGACCATCACCCAGCCTGGCCTTGGACAGGGCTCCAGGGATGGGACATCCATAGCTTCCCTGAGCAACTTGTTCAAGTGCCTCACCACCCACACAGCATGGAATTCTCTCCTCATATATAATCTAGACCTACTGTCTTTCAGTTTGAAGCTTCTTGTCCTGTCATTATATGCCCTAATAAAAAGTCCTTCTCCATCATTTTTATAAGCTCACTNAAGTGCCTCACCACCCACACAGCATGGAATTCTCTCCTCATATATAATCTAGCCTACTGTCTTTCAGTTTGAAGCTTCTTGTCCTGTCATTATATGCCCTAATAAAAAGTCCTTCTCCATCATTTTTATAAGCTCACTTTTGAAGAGTATTGAAGAGTCACAATTATGTCACCACTAAGCTTTCTCTTTCCCTGGCTGAAAAAATCCAATTCTCTCAGCTTTTCCTTGTATGAGAGATGCTCAATCCATCTGATCATCTTGGACTCACTCCAACAGGTCCTTCCTGTACTGGAACCCCAGAGCTGGATGCAGCACTGCAGGTGGGGTCTCACCAGAGCAGAGCAGAGAGACAGAATCCCCTCCCTTGCCCTGCTGCCCACGCTGCTTTGGATGGCATCCTATCTTTCAGATGTGTCAAACTTTCCATAGCATAATCAGCTTAGGTGAATACTAGGGTGAAGAGACATAGACTAACCACTTTGTAGAACAACATGTTCAGTATGTAGTACCTGAACAGTAAGAATACAGAAATACTTGTTTTTAACACTCATATTCATGAGCAACAGGATCTAGAAGTGATTTAATCGCAATCTGCTTCTATGTGAAGAAGAAAAATTGGAAAGAGCTATAAAAGTTTCAGAAAAATTTTAAAAAACAATTTAGTGTTGAAGTTCAGCAAGACCTGAACTTCAGGGGAGCTTTTCTGTTGCAGTGGAAACAATTAACCATTGGAGATGCCCAATGGTTATCAGATCTTGGTCCTTACCAGAAACGTTTAAAACTGACCAGGCATTTTACTATGACACTGGTGCAAGCTAAATGTTATTTTTATAATTTCACAGAATAAAACTGAACAAAAGGAATAGCCCACTAAGTGTACCTTACACCCTCCATTCCCTTAATTAATCCAAAACAGATGTGAGAAGAAATAGCTGTTAAGGTAGAAACAACTTTGGGTCATACTCACATGATGAAAAACAGTGCTTAATGCTTGGCCTAGGGAATGGGATGCTGGTTATCAGTCATCTTTGGGAACAGACTGTGACATCCCATAGTGCACCTTGACAAAAGAAAGCAACCAGGCAGGCTTCCAGTCCTGGCCTGCTGCTGATTGTGTGGTTGCTGGCAGGGTTTGCCCCCTCACTCTGTGTATAACACCAGCTGTTTATTGAAAGTCCTTGGAGAAGGCACTGGAGGAATTTCGATCACCTTTCCAAGACATAACAGAGTTGTTTGCTGCATTACATGTTTTCTTTTCTACCACACAGTGACTTTGCTAATGACTATAACATTTTATTATAAAGCCTCCTACTTGTTTCAACCACATTTAAGTATCAATATTTTTTCTACTCATTTTAATCTTCATTTTATTCCCTTGTCTTCAAAGGATAGAGCTGGGCAGCCAGGGGACGGGGACTCCTGGGTTTTGACTCAAGTATAAGCCCTTTATCCACTAGAGAATTATGAGTGAACTGTATGAGTTTCAAGAATTTATTTCCTCCCTGGTCACTTTCTTTGCTTTCCTTTTGTTCTGTTCTTGTGGGTTTGTTTACTCATTTGTTTCTTTTTTAACTTCATCATTTTAAACTCTAAGTTCCCCAAGACAGGATTTTTTTTTTCTCTGTGTGTTTGTAGATAACAAATATATTTCAACTCTGATTTCATTTGGGGTGTCCTATTGCAGTTAGCTTTGTGAAGACATTCACTAATTTTTGATTGAGATTTCTACTTCTCTATCCCTCTGCTATCCTTGTACATAACAGCATCACTGGCCAGTACAAAAACTATAGAAAACTTAGATAAGAAAAGCTCCAAAACTTAGGGACTGCTCAGTCTTTCAACAGGCTGAAAACCTACTTTAATATTCAACCGTTTTCTAGTCACCTTGTCTTTTATACAGATTAATATTTTATAAAAGTGGCCTGCTTTTATCAATTTAGCAGCCATGTTGTATGTGCAGTTGAGATTTGAAGAGTACTAAGCTATGCCACATACTACTACAGATCTTTAATATTAAAGACAAGTTCATATAATCATAAACTCATAGAACAGTTTGGGTTGCAGGAGACCTAAAAGATCATCTGCCTTTGTTGCCCCATGGGCAGGGATGCCTTCCACCATACCGGGTTGCTCAAAGTCCTATCCAACCTGCCTTGAACACTTCCAGGGGTGGGGCATCCACAGCTTCTCTAGGAACCTGTTCCAGTACCTCACCACTTTCATAGGACAATATTTCTTACTAATATTGAATCTAAATCTACCAAAGCCCTTTGTTCTATCACCACATGCCCTTATAAAGTGCTCCATTCTTTCTGGGGAGCAGCTATGCTCAATAGGCACTTCAAAAAGCACTTCAACAAGCAAGAAAAATAAGCATTACCCAAACTTATGATAAATGCCACCCTTTCCCCAAAATAGAGAGTGTAACATGTAGGGGAAACAAACAGGTACAGACAAAATCACAAATGTAGTGCAGCATCTGTCTCTAGCAATGACACAGCACAAATCACTCCAAATCAAGCTCAGATTCTCCTGTCCCAGGTCACAGCATGACAAAGAGGGCTGCACTAGCAAACCCTCCCTAGGACTTACTCACAAGTCTGTTGACAAATTTTTCACTTTCTTGCTGTAAATAGCAGACTGTTCTGTCTATCATCCATTCTAATTCCTTCATAATATTAATCGATCAACAACAACTGCTGGCAGCAGAGTAGCAAGAGATGGAGAGTACAAACTCGCTGCTTGAAGGTGTGCTGGATGCCCACTTCTCTAATGAGGTGATTAACTCCAACTGCTTCACTGAATGAACCCACACTAACAAGTGGCACTCCATCAGCAGCAGAAGCAGCACAAATGCACTTGTGAATGCATTTTAGCAGTCGCACTTGGCCTTTCTCCCTTCTGCATTTATTATTCCATTATTACGGAAAGTCACTTTGCCTATAAAATATTTTGCCCTGCTGTCACATTTTATTTTGCATATTTCTTGAGGAGTGTAATGCTCATGGCTGAAAATGCCTGTCCCTGCCAAAAAAATTCATGACGCTTCAGAGCTGGTTAAAAACAACTTTTTTAAGCATCCCATAACCTTTGAGCACATATTCCTTAGATAACACCGTATCCTATATAATGTCCATTTAGAATAAACATATACTGGGGGCAAATTTTCCAAACAACTCACTTCAATGCATGCAGGTCTTCAGAGAAGTGGAAAGACTCTAAGTCCTATGTACTATTCACATCATTGTTGGACTATACTGATTAAGAGGAACTCTGAAAAGCTCAGGCGAAGGTCTTGTAGGTAAGACTGTGTCCTGTTATAAACTGATGAAGATGATTCACTCTTCTTTCTTCCTCATGTTTTAATATGGTTCTCCTAAATGCTTATGTCTTTCATGCCTCCTGTTGTTTTTATTTTCCTTTTCTGTCCTCCTTTTATTCAACATCTTTATTCAATACCGTCTGCTTTTATTGTCAAGACCTTGAAGTTAGAGCCTTCATATATATTTTTCATTGCTAATACGCTGTGGTCACTGCATTACATCTTTTCTACTTAACATTTTTCTATACCTCTCAAGATTTTTCCATGTTCCTTTCCCACCTGCTTTACCTGATCTAAGCAAGGCCATCCTTTGGCAAGGCTTTGGGACAGGTTTCCTTCCCAGATGACATTGATGAGGGTGGAGAGGACGACAAGGGTCAGGTAGGGCTTGATCAGCCAGACTGGTACAGAGAAGGAAGAAGCAGCCTTGGTCCACAGCCTGGCATTTAAAGATAAACTGCAAATGGGTATTTATAATTATTTATGAGCTGCTGTAGCTATGTGGCAAATTTTCTTTGCTGTGGAGCTTGTAATCTCTGGCAAAGGGCAAGGCAGATGACTGGAGGCTGCAGTCCCTCAAGTGCCCTGGCCAGAACCAGCAGAGTTTGAATCCAAGATTTTCATCTGGAGAGTTACTGTCACCCTGTGAATGTCCCAAGTTCAGTTTCCAAGCATGAGGTCAGAGACAGTAGAATGATCAATTTGCTGTGTTTTAAGTCGACAACAAATCTTCATGTGTTCCTATCAAACTTGATGGATACTTTGGGTTGAAACACTATTTTTTTAAAAGAGAAAAATTTTTATTCCGGCACTTGTAATGGCAAAAATTGTGACCTTTCAAGACATAAGCTATCTAAAGATTCTTATTCATTAAAAAAATGCAGAAAATAAAATATTCTGTTCAGTATAAAATAAAACGTAGTACCAGAAGGTCATTTTGGTACCACATTTTTTTTTTTAAATTAACATATTTATAGAAATATATTTATACAAATAAATGAATTTAAATTTAGTTTAAAATAAAATATCTTTTTCAAATCAACATAAAACCAACATCCAGAGCATGGGAAATATATTCCAGTTTAACTAACAAATCAATAGACTCTTTACTGTGAATGTCTAACTCATTAGACATCTTAATGGCTTAACAATAAAAGGACTGAACATCTGCAGCTCCTACTCAAGTTGGACATTTAGTATTTATAAGCCAAAAGAATCATCTGGTTGTGCAGCAGTTGTGGGGGAAAAACAAAAAATAAAACAAAAAAAAATCAAGCCCCTAATTTGTCACAAGTGAATAAGTGGTGGTAGAAGGGCTTAACTTTATACCCCCCTGCTTGAAAGCATTGGCTGCTACAAAAGGATTGTAATTCTCCTGCCTTGCAGGGAGCCTAAATTCCTGCCCCAGGACACAAGATGCCCCTGCTGTCTTTGCAATCTAAACTGGTGGAAAAATGTGTCCTCTTAAGTCCCAAGGACTAATTAGTCAATGCTTGCAAAGCTCTCTGAAGGTGAAAAGTATATCCAAGCTTTACCATGACAGATGGCTATGCTTTAATTTTAAGTGTTTTCTTTTAAAAAGCTGTTTTGTGGAAGCACTTTCTCTCTTCACTGTCCACTAGTGCAGATGATTCATTTTGAACTGGTATACAGATGGGGGAACAGGATGGCCTCTGTTTTGGCTGTAAGCATTCAGAGAGAAGAACCTTAAATATTGATTGACTTTAGGAACCAGAGTTCCCTACTGTCTTGTGGTAGTGTAAAATATCATAAAATGCTTCCAATTTTGCTTCTCTCTTCTGCTTCCCATCTGTGATAGTTTTACAGAATATCTTCCCAAAAATAAATGAAGTGCAAGACCTCTGGAGAATGGAATGGTCTGTGTGTCACTAAAAGTAGTGTACTACACCATGTTCCCACACCTGTCCTCATGCCCTGTTGCAATTAACATCTTGCACAGATCCTTGAACATATGTTTGCTTTGTCATCCTGTGGAATATTCCACTACACTATGCTACAGCAAGCTGTCAAAATCTTTGCTGAAAGAAATAATGACTAATGATTTATGCTAAAATCAGCACTGCAATCCTCTGCTTCAAAAATTGCTGTGGTGTAAAAGCAGCAAGAAGACAGTTCACAAGGTGTTTTGCTGATGATTTCCTAAGAAATGGAACAGAATTGATAAGCCATAGTCTCATGTTTATATACAGCCTGTGTTTTATGGAAAAATCCAGAGGGAGAGAATACAAAAAATGCAGGAATGATTTTTCAGGCTGATCTTGCTAACCATATCAAGCCTGCCCACTAGAACTGCTCAGAACAACAGCACACTTTCCAAGGGACAATACTGTAGAGTCCAGATTTCTTCTGTGGATATCAGTACAGTGCACTCATTGATAAAGAGTAGTATAAACCTTCTAAAGGAAATTATGTTTTTTTAAAAGAAACTCATAAATAACTCATCATTCTCCCACAAACATATTTTCAATTGTGCTGTTTCCTGTGAACTTTTCCCCCTCCCAGATCTTTTAGCTGGCAAAATTCTAGAAAGCTTGATCATGCTGGAGATGACTTGCGGTTTGGTTTGGTTTGGTTTTCTTCCCTTCTTCCCCACAGTTCTTGTCTTAATATATGTGCACGTTAGGTACATCCATGTTGAGAACAGCTCCCAGTGATTGCTATATCATTGAGTTAGACACTTTCCCTGGAATTTGGAGGATGGCAGCTGACCTGATGTGCGAATTTGACTCCTTTTTTTTCTTTTTTTTCTGTGGGAAAATGGCACCTACAGGCCTGGTGAGAAGTTCAGCAGAGAAAGGATAAGGAGCTTTCTGGAAGAAGCATGAAGTCAGCAATGTTGGGCCACCAAGTTGGAAAGACATTAAGTCTCAGTGCTGCTCAGTGGAGACTCCCTGCTTTCTTTCAGCTGGAAGCTGGACTCTTCCACCCTCTATGGTTCTTTCTGATGAATGTTTACCTGCTTCCTCTGTAGCATGTAGAATCTGCCATGCTTCAAAAAGGAACTTTCAGATGGCAGCTCCCACACTTCAATATCAGGTCACCCTAGAGGCATGGGTTACTCAAGCCTTAGCCTGAAATGCTTCACTGGACTTAAAATTTTGATGTGGCTGAAGTTTTCTCTGTGCCTACCTGCTTCCCTATTGCTCCAAGTGAGCAGCCAGGCAAATATTTGTTTGGAAAACATACTGATGATCAAAAGAAAACTTAACTTGCTTTGCTGTGATGTTAACCAGAATCGAGCTATCACATAACGTCTCTGTCCATATCCTATTTATCCTGATGCTGGTTTAATCATCTACATCTTACTGTTAGCTATGACTTCATGTTGTATCATGTACCATTGGTCAAATATTTCAAAGACTTTTTTCATTAGAAAGAGATACTAAAACAAAATCTCATATTTTTGATGCAGAACCGCCAATCTACAGAGAATGTAGCTAAACTGCATTTCCTGTGGTATAACAGAAATCAAACAACAGCAGAAGACAAGTTGATGGACAACATGACTTTGTTAATCTATACTTAGTCCAAAAGTTTTCTCTGTACTTTTTGCTCAGGGCTCCAACTATGTTGCTTCAGCTTTTCTATCACTACTTCTTTGATGTGTCCTACTATTCATACATTTAACTGTCTTCCAGTGAACACCTCAGTGCCACTCCCTCCTCTTCCATCGTTTATGCCTGGAAATCTCCCCAAATGGAAGAGATGAATGGACTGAAGTCAGTCTGCTTATTCTTTGTCTTTTGGACAGTATTTGTTGCTCACTCATTATTTCTTAACTGTCCTGTAGCTGGTTCTTGGTATTTTTAAGATCTGTTTCATCGTGGAAATGGTTTTAAAACCTCTCTGCTCTTTTTTTTTTTCTTCTTTTTCCTTCTTTTTTCCTTTTTTCTTTTTTCTTTTTTTTAATTTTATTTTCATATCTCCTCTGCTGTGGATTTCTCTCTTGGCACTGCCTGAGAAGAAGGGCAAAGAACAATTTCTGAAGAAAAATTTCAGTCTCTTAATTCATGAAATTAAATCTACATTTGGAGTCCCCCAAAAATGTTGAACCTTATTCTTGTGCAGTAGATTGGCCCACTCTCTTAATAGAATTATTCTTAATTGTGTCACAGCTCTTTTCCCGTTTGCTCATGCACATGTCTCTAAATATTGCTCCTCTCACTATGCCATTCTTTATGTTAATTCGAATCATTTATCTGATTGCTTTAGCAGCCATCAGGTCATCTTTTTCTCTTCCTTGGGAACCACATTTGTTCAATCTTTGAGTTTTAGAATCATATAGTGAGGGGGCTTATTTTTTATCTCAGAAAGGCAGCATCTCTGTCGCCCCCTTCCTTGCCATTTTTTGTCACTTATCTCATCATCAAAGAGCTGTTTTGACAAGAGCCAGGCAGTTTTATTTCTTTGGTTTTTTTCCTCCCAGGCTCTTCCTTCCCATGACTTGACACCGTCCCACTACATAAACTCATGGTTTCTGACACAGTCATCAATAAAACAGCAAGATGTGAGCATCACAACACAAAATCCATCTGATTTCTTTTTACACAGCAGATAAAATGCATCTTTTTGTTCATCCTACACATTGGTAGGAGCTTTGTGCTCAGTTTTGATGAGTTCTCCAAACTGCCATTTAAGTATAGCTGAGCAAATTCTTTCTTATGTGGCAACCGGCAATTGCTTGTTTATTTGAGCTCTGGACAGCTCTTCCACAGGAGATCAAACCAATCACCCCAGTCAGGGATGCTTTCTGGCACCAGGTGCTTTATGAAAGATCATTGTTTACTTGCTCTCCTGGCCAACTTGTGCATTCACACGACTGCAGTGTCTACATGCAGCAGATAATGGCTTTTAGAGGGCTTTTTTTTGCACCATCAAGCACTGCAAACATTGCTTCCTGGCAGTTAGGGAAAATGTGTGCAGCACAGGTACCATCTCCCCCCACTGCCTCACTTGACATCTTGCCCATGGCAGACTTGGGGGAATCAGTCAGCTGCTCTAACCAAAGCAGGAGAGCAGCTTACTCTGAAGTGTATGTGTCGCACACAGAGACAGCTTCATCCATTCATTCCCTGTCATTCTCAACTGCAAATAAAAATTTATGATTTATGTTTCCAGAAAACCCAAAGAGTTCCCTCACTGGCATCAACCCCACATACAGTTTAGAATAAGGCCTAGACCCATGAGTAGGAGAAACCAGAAAAACTTCTGTGTAACAGAACAAGAAGAGATTTTATATTGTAACCCCTCACTCCACAGTAGGTATTTTAAGCTTAGATCAAAAAAGACTATGTCTGTGTTTCCCAGCACCAACAGACAGTTCTAAAGATCATCCCTCAGTTAAGTGCCTTCAAAATTGTCCTTTTTTGCCTTTTTGAGCTGTTAATATAGTATATTACAAACTGTAGTTTGGAAACAAATAAGTTGCTGAAGCACTTTTAAAGTATATTTCCAGGGCATGATTCTCTGTCTTTTCTTGCTTTCTATAATCACAATATCAAAACAATATCTGCTAAAAATACAGGTGGCTAAAAAAAGTGGGAAGAATATGTTCATGTTGGTTTGTATCACACAGTTTGGTGCAGTTTTTGCTGCAGAATGAGTCCAGCTGTGCTGTGAAGAGTCTGGTACAGAGAAGGTGGTCATTTGTTTGTGGAAACCATTGGGGTTTTAGGTTGGAAGTTCGTCTTTTTTTCCCTAGAGATGGACTAAGCAAACACTTGCTAGACATTTGATCATTTGTGATGTACCCTTATTAGTATGTGTTGTTACAGGTTTTCCACTCATTGCAAGGTAGAGCTTCATAAATAAAAAGAGGGACCCACAAGGCTGTCTGTGAAATATGAAGGTGTAAAAAGATCTATTTTTACCCCCTCAGAAGAGTTTACAAATAAGCAAAATACCCTTTTTTTGGTTTTGTTTTAAGTTTGTGTTTTTGGGGTTTGTTGGGTTTTTTTGGGTTTTTTTAGTTTTAGTTTTTTGACAGATGGTGAGACTGAAAATAAAAATAACTACTTCTTGTTAGGATCACTTGGAGGACAGTTTTTTAGGGTCCAGGCAACCTATTGTGGAAGGAGTACTAAAAACAGATCACTGAATGGATCTGGTGAGGATGAGGAAACCTAATTATTGGCTGTAATGAGTTGTCTCCCAAGATGAGGAGGCCGGATGCTGGAGTGGTATGGCTCAGCAGCCACCCATTAAAATCAAGAGGCCTCAAGTGGTTTTCTCCAGCCAGGGGTCTGGTCCTTTGCTGCCTGCTGCAATCATGGATCTGAAGCAGACCTTTTTGATGTGGGATGTCATACACACTGTCATGATTTAGCAGTTTGGTTACACAAACTTACACAAAAAACAGAAGAGCAGTACAGTTCCATGGGATCAGAGAAACTTATTATTCCAAATCAACACTGAAGAGTGTCTGAGGTCTTTTATAGGGGTCGAAGAAATGACAGAGAGTGCTTTAGACCTAAACCACACAATATGTAATCAGAAGCATCACATTCTTTTGCAGTTAATTTCTGGAATTTCTGAAAGCAGAATATTTTTCCAAACCCAGTATCCTCACAGCATGTAGCTATATTAGCTCTACAGAGTACCAATTTCTCTCTACAGTTTGCTCTCAAGAACCTTTTAGAATGTTTTCCCTAGGTGATGAGCAGTTCAGAACTAGTTTCTTTTGAGGTGTTACATTTAGTCATCTCTTTGTGTGAGATAGAAAGGAGACCTTAAATGAAATAATACCCTTGAGAAGAATTCTGGAAAAGGCAGGCGAAAAAAAAAATAATCAGGATCTGAAAACAAGGGGACATAAAGGCCAGAAGTGGTTATATGGCTTTAGCAAGGTTACTGGGCACAAAAGAACCTAAGCAAGCTTAATTTCTTCTGCAAAGCAAACCACAGAAAAACAATTGTGAGGCTCATTGTGATTCATAGGACAAGGGTTCAGGTTGTATGTCTGCTTACTTAGGGATGTGAAGTAGTTTCAAAATCTTTTCACCTCACATTTGAGGCAGCTGCTCCCTCACTCCTATTGCATTTGGTATAAATTTGGGGTGATCTCATAATTGACTCAGTCTCCTAATCATGCTTGTCACAGATGGGTGCTGCTGAAAAGATTAGTAATTAATTTACAGAAGATCAGGAATAGTGGAAAAACATTACTCATTCAATTAAAACAACTGCCTTTGCTGGCTCTGAAATCAAAACCGCTTATTAAGCAATAGGAAGGGATTTCTGCCCTGTTCTTTTTACCATTTATTTTCTTAGGTAAGAACATAAGCTACAAGTGGCATCTATGCTCAGATTTCTACTGCTGCTAGCTGAAGGGGGCAAGAGTCTCTCAGAAAGGCAAAACTGAAGAAAAATATAATCTTGCTTCATTGTTTCCCTTGGAGAATGAGCTGTGATGCCATTAAAATATGGATGAAGGAACCCAGCCTCCCACCAACCCAGTAGAAATCTTGTCATTGACTTCAGCAGGGCCAGGATTTCCATCTTAATGAAAATGCCTTTTCATTTAATAACCTCAACAAAAATTCAGTAATATACTTTAGAGGCCTGCATTTTTAAAAGTTGCTTGTAATCTTTTAGCAAAGTGCCAATCATATGTCCACAGAGTGCAGCAGCCCTTTTTACAATAGACCAGCTTGGGGGCTGCAGTTCAGACAGACTGACTGACAATTACTACTACTTAATGTAGTCATTTTTTGTGCCTTAAAAACAAGAACAAGATAGAACACAGTGGGCTGAATTTGGTGCTGATTTGCTCTCATGTAAGTACAGAGTTGCTCCACTGGGAGAGAACAGTATTTTTCTGGCTGTCCCATCTTCACATAAGAGAAGATTTTGGTCTGGTGTCACTGTGCATCCCATATGACCTGTGACAAATTTATGAGTGCTGGAATTTTTTCCTTTGTTAATGTTTGGATAAGTGCACAGTGCTGGATTGCACAAGAAGCCCTCTTGAGAATGTTCTTGCTTTGTTCCAGCAAAACACAATGTCCCTGGGAGACTCTTGTTTTCATACCATCTCTCACTGTAGAACAAACATGATAATAAACCTGTTGGAATAATAAGTTCCTGGCTGCTGACCAGGAGGTTTTTTCCTCAACAGGAGTTAGAGGTTTGCTCTGGGTGCCAAACCAGAGGACTGTCTACTTTTCCATTCTTCCCCTTTTAACTTCTTTTACATTCAAATTTTAGGTCTTGTTTTCTTTAAATGAACAAACACAGATATATGCACTACCAAAACACAAACTGGCATTACTCATCTTAGGGAGTGGAAAAAAAAGGAGATGCACCTTTTCTAACATATATTTTCAGGTTTGTCTTGAGGAACTTGTCTGAAATTCTCTATTGCTTATTTGATCCAGAAGGATTAGAGTGATATCTCTTCTCTAAACAAAAATGCCCAGAGAAATAGAATATCACATAGAGTTGAGAAGCTAGGGTAGATTAATCCACAGCTCTGCCTTAAAGATCATCTGTATCTTTTGGTCTGCAGTGTTTTCATGGTTTCCCTTATATGCAAGCACTAATAGTCCACAAAAAAAACCAACCAAACAAAAAAAAAAAACAAAACAAAACAAAAAAACCCCAAAACTAAACAAAACAAGAAAACCCAATTATTATTTGCCTGTGTCCCAGCTAAAGAACTGCTGTTATAAATTTCCACATTAGCTGCTTGTCCAAATTCTCATATTATGCCAGTTATGATCTCCAGGACCATTCATGAGGACTTGAGAAACTCTAGCCCTGGAAAAATGCAGCTTCCTGGAATATGAATAAAATACAGCAGTCTGTTTTGTCTCTGTTTACTTTCTTCCCAGGGAGAATAAACTGCAAAGCAGCAGCACATCAGTTCAGTTTTCTCCAGCCGTGTTGGTTTACCAAATGTGTACCGTTTGCCAATTTGTGGTCACATTACAATAATTAGCATAGCTGGAGCACCAGAGAGATACTTTCAGTTTTGGTATTTCATAAAATGAGTTGCTACAACAGATGACACCACTCCCTTATCCAGCAACTTCCTCTTAGCACCCTCTAGTACAGATGCTTTAGTAGAAAATGGCAAAACTGTATCATGCTTTGGAGGAAGGGGCAGTGTGCTTTACCC
The DNA here is from genome assembly GCA_013396955.1 of Regulus satrapa. Classification (NCBI taxonomy): domain Eukaryota; kingdom Metazoa; phylum Chordata; class Aves; order Passeriformes; family Regulidae; genus Regulus; species Regulus satrapa. The sequence goes on along the minus strand of VWZN01004553.1, from coordinate 551,027 downwards.
CAGGGAGCAACTCCCTTGTTATACCTGACACTGATCCCGTACCTCCAAAAATCCAGCTCTTGGTCATCTTAGTTTAGTAATAATTTTCTACTGCCCTGTAGTTTGTCATCCCTGGATCACTGCTCACTTAGCTTAGTGGCATATTGTGGCAGTCACTGGGGTATGGAGCATACTTAGAGGGAATTATTCAGCTGAAGTAGAAAGGGCAAGAAATGCATCGTGGCATATACCAGTGCTAGAGCAAAATTCAGGAGCTCTCTTTCTGTTTTTTTGAGGACTTGGTGTTCCTTTTGCAGGGCAGCTGAAATAATAATGACTATTCTATACTGAGATTATCTTTGATGAATAACCAAACTGTTAATGTGTATCCCTGTGTGTTAATACAGAAATGACAAAATATGTGGAGACCATGGTGGTGTCTAGAACAGCTTATTTCCACAGGAGTCAAAGGAAGGAGGAAAAGGAGAGTAAGAGAATATAATTGGGGAAAATGCTCACTGCATCCTAACGAGGCCATAGATCAGTTCACAGAGAGATAATGTGCACAATATTTAGGCAATTTAAAAATTACCCCACAGCTATAAGCATCTATTGCTTAATTTGAGAAAAAAACAACACCTTAGATTTAAAAAAAAAATCCAATAATTTCAAGATTTTTTAACATATATTCCTATATAATCAGAGTAACTGTATTTTAAATACCATTTTAAGTCACTCACCATCTTGGCTGAGGATCTACTGAGCTCTCAGAAAACTGAATACAAATGTTGTATCCCATTGATTTCTTGTGAGGATGCATCAGGCTCTGAATACTGATCCTTTCAGTGGGAAACAGCAATAACTTAATAATAATGTAATTAGTTGTTTTCAATGACCCAGTGTCTTTCCCTCACACATATCCAAGTGCTGGCCAGTCACTTCAGACCTCACTGCTGCCCTTATCCACAGGAGCCCCCATCACAATGAACAACTTCACCAAAATTAATGCTAAAGGCACAAAGGAGACAGGCAGAGTTAGTGGTTGGCTTTAAGTGTAACAGAATACTAGTGTGAGTGGGGGGATGTTTATTGTACGAGTTTCAGGGCTGGGAAACAAGGTCCCAGTGTAATTACAGAACTTGCCCAAGGCCACAAAATAAGGCAGTGGCAGAGAGTACATGGCAGCTCCCACAGCTCGAGTCTGACGCCCAGGATTCATTTTGCTAACAAATACTTTTAGAAACACAAACAACAATAGCTGCGTCCCAGGATACACTTAAATTGCAACGTATTCAGACTGTATGAAAGTTAAGATGTTCTATAAGCTCCAGTCCAGGACAGTACAAAAGGACACATATTCCCCACAAGGTGCTGATTTTGATTTCCTTCTGCTACAGGTACTCCTTGAAGAGACATCTTTATTGTACAAGTTGTCCATAACAGAATAACCCTTTCCAACAAGCAGCTTTTCTGAGTCACTCATGCTGTGATTTTAACTACAATCAGACTTATTTTAACATATTTAGCCATGAGGTCTTAAATATAATGGAAATAGAGTTATTTTTAATGCAGTATAAACCAAGATGGAGTGAAGCTTGGTAGGAACAAGCTCAAAACTTTGGAACGAGCACCACTTCCAGGCTCTTTTCCCTTCCCATGTACAGAAATAGTATTTCAGCAGTTTCCTAAGGAAAAGCCCTGTGGAACTGCCCTCCAGGCTTATCGGAGTGGCATGCTCCAGCATGACTGCACAGTGCTACACTGTCCCCTCTAGCAGCCATTGCTGCTTAGCACTTGGTGGCCAGACTGTGAGCAAGCAAAGGTCCCAGTGTGCGGCTTTGGAACCTCTTAGCCAAATATAAGGCATCCAAAACATTTTTTAAGACCTTGTGCTTACCGGCAAGAGCGAATATCAAAAATGGCAAATAAAGGTATTGCAAGACAAATGCATTCTGCCCACAGCACACACAGCAAGATAAAATCATGCAGCAACAGAAATCATGCAGACGTTTGTGTTACAGCAGGAGCATGTACAGGTTGTCAGTATACTGGACAATGAAGCCACTTACAGTCTGAGCCCAGGCAGAAAAGCAGAATTCCCTCTTTTTTGAGACATCGTTGTTTCAAGTTGCAACAGACCTCTCCATGGTGTTTTCTAACCCTGAACTTTAGACCCATGAAAAGCTGGGAGAAAAATTGCATGAATGTGGGATGGCTTGCTGGGTAAGCATCTTACCGTGCTTTTCTGCAGAGATTATTATTTGAAACCTCCCTGAAGAACTAATTGTGATGTTGTGGGGCCCATAATGGGGATTTAACCTTTGCAGTATCCTGTTGTGGAGCATGTTTTTGGCCCTATCCTTATACTGGTCTGTGATTTCACCCTTTTCTGCATGTAATTCATGCCCCACAACATCACAATTAGTTCTTCAGGGAGGTTTCAAATAATAATCTCTGCAGAAAAGCACGGTAAGATGCTTACCCAGCAAGCCATCCCACATTCATGCAATTTTTCTCCCAGCTTTTCATGGGTCTAAAGTTCAGGGTTAGAAAACACCATGGAGAGGTCTGTTGCAACTTGAAACAACGATGTCTCAAAGTTTATTTTTCAGGTACTGAGTTTATCCACTGAATAATTCTGTCCCATCTGTCTGTGATTGGATGATCAGACCTGCAGCAAGTCTTGAAGAAGTGCTTGGACTTCCACCTCTCTAAACGTTCCCTTCTTGCTTAGGCACATATAACTGTTAAGCATATTTTAAAAATGAGAATAAGTGAGGTTGATCTTGGAGGATGGGTCTTGTGTTATTCCAGGGGGTGCATGTGTGTTGGTGGATGCAGGTATGTCTAGTAATCATAGGATCATAGACTGGTTTGGATTGGAAGGGACCTCAGAGATCATCTATTTCCAACAGCACCACTGTGGAAAGGGGCTTTTTCAGTAGACCAGGTTGCTCAAAGCCTCATCCAGCTTGGTCTGGAACACTGTCAGGGATGAGTCAACCACAGCTGGTCTGGGGAACCTATTCTATTGTGTCAGCACCCTCACAGTAATTAATTTCTTCCTAATATCCAATCAAAACCTACTATCAGTTTAAAGTCATCTCCCCTCCTTGTTTTCTCACTACATGCCTTCAGAAAAGGTGTCTTTCCAGCTCTATTGTAGACCCTGTTCAGTATTGGAAGGCTGCTCTAAGCTCGCCCCAGATCCTTCACTAGGCTGAGCACCAACTGTCTCGACCATTCAATGCACAGATGAAACCAAAAGAATAAAATTTGGCTGCCAAAGAGATGAAAAATCCTAACTGCATTCTGGTAGTTGAGAAAAGTGTGAGGTCAATGTCACAGAATGGAAAAAAGAAACCAAAAACAGTCTAGTTGATTCAGGCCGATAATTCCCAAACAGTGTATGAATAATTGTGTGGTCCACTGAGCTGAATCCTTTGGAGGGTTTCCAAGGAAAACTTTGATGCTATCGGTACATGCTGGACTGTGGCAGTTGTCCATGGAGAAACAGAGTCTGGGGAAAAAGCATGAGACCTTGTGAACAATCCTTTGTTTTAGTGAGTAGGAAGTAAAAAAAAGGCCAATTTCCTTTCCTGGCAGATGGCCCTGCACGAGACTTTGTGCTCTCAGTGTTGGCCCAAGTAGCACTACGCTGTTGTCACCCATGGGATGGGGACAGATGTAACAGCCCACTCCCCTCTGCAAACCCCAGGACCACAGTATACCTAGCTTTTGCAATGAAAAATCTCCCAGTTAAAATCAAGGATGTACTATATACAGTGATCCTGGTAGGGGGTTCCCAGTATCTCATGGAAGTGCAAGCTACCTTAACAATTTAATTTCCCATGAGGAAAATGCTGGGAAAATCCAATCTATGATAACATCACCAATACAGTCTTTACCTGAGCCCAGAGAGCAGGGAGCTGGCTCTCTCAGAACCTCTGTGCTGCCTACCAGAAGGAGAAGGTGCCAAGTGTGAGGTAGAAGAGGAAGCAGATGTGGGAGAGGAGACCAAGTGTGTAAGTCAGCTGAACCACAGCCAGATAAATCCCCAGGCACCCCACCACAGGCAACTTCCCTTGGAGAGCAAAGCTGGAGCATTCTGCTAGAAAATAAAGCCTGTTAAAGAGGCTGTTTTTTCTGGTTCACTTCCTGTAAGTGACTTGGTGACCTTGGAGTGCGTGTGTTTGCAGTTTGAGTGGCAGGCTGTCGGCACAAGCATTCACCCTACTGATACCTTTAGAGCACACAGCCCTCAGGAAAGGGGAGCTCAGCCTGCATTTTTATCTTACTACAAATGGTTGAGACTGGCTGCTCTGTTGGACTGTGCTCCTCAGAAGCTGTGCTGAAAGAATATCCTTCACTCCCTGTGGGCTCAGTCTGGCAGGCAGCAGTCCTTCAAGAGAACTCCTTTGCTTGCTCGACATTCTATTGCAGCTGAAAGGGAGACTGGAACTCCAGGTCTCAAACAAGACTTAAATGCCGCTGGCAAAGCCTGTCCAAAACCAACCCATGAGTTGGCATGGCTTTTTAGGTGAGGGGAAAAATCACCAGTAAGATTTGGTCTTCTCCTGAAAAATTAGTATTATCATCAGTGAAACACTGGAGGCAAATAGAAGACCACCTTCTGCCGAGCTTATGATCTTCTCCAGAGTAAAACAGCCCTTAAAGAACAAGATATATTCCTTCAGGAACACTGCGTGTTGGAATCACCATGAGACAAATCTGCCCTTGCTCGTGGCTAAAGCACAACAGCAAATCCTTTTTTGATCTTTAATCATGACAGACCTTATAATTTTCCTTTCAGTAGCAGAACAGGTCTAGGATCACATTTCAGCTGTTAGTAGCCCTAATAACTATTAATCCACTATCTGCCTGTGGTCCCAGCATTAACAGCACGCCACTTGTACATTCATGCTTTGGAACAAATCACACATATCTAAGTTCACTATTATTTAAAATTATTGTTTATCTAAAAACAGGCAACCCATTGTTAGCAAACAGAAGCAGTGAAGAGAGCAGAGTAATTCTAACAATCCAGCTGCATTCTGAATTCCTTTTCTTTAAAAGGTCAGAATACACTGAGGAGAAACACAGAGTCTCTGTGATGTCCTGAAGTGTTCCTTGGAGAAAAGTGAGCAGTCCTTCCTGCCCAGTGTATGAGGAGGATGCACAAAGGAATGATCAAGTAGGCTCTTGTCCAAGATGCTCAGATCTTCTGCCTAGTAAAGGCACCACAGATGGGAAGGCTGAAAAGAAAGGTGTAGCAAAAATACTATTCTGCAGATGTCTCTGGCTTTTCAGATATGAAACCATCTGAAAACTCATTTACGTCTCTCTCCTCTGAGAATCTCTCTGGTGGTGGATATCCATGCCGCATAATGATACAGACAGATTTCAGGCACTCAGTGAGTGCATCAAAGCTGTCCTAGGGAATGTGGGAGCCTTAGCAGAACACAATGTTTCTCCTTGGGGGGCCGAGAGCCTTAATACCAGAACTGTGAAGGAGATCTAAAACTCCTTTGGACTGTTCCTGACACAGAGGACACCATGAAGGAAGCTGAGCAATGCAGGGCCCACACCAAAGGAAGAAGCTGGCTAGAAAGCAATGTCTCAGAAATTCCTATGGCTGCTTTAGGTTCTCAGTTTTTGGGCTATAGGCAGAGGATATAGGGCTTCAGCTCTTTGCACCAGGAAATGTGAGTGGGCTGTGAGTAAATCCTGCCAAGTGTTCGGTGGTATGACCTGCACTTTCCACACCATAGTGGATCTCACATCTCGTTTCACCTGGTGTACACGACCACTGCACAGGGCAGTGGAAATCATCCTCAGGTGACCAAGTGTCTGATTCCAAAAGGTAATGGGAATGGGTCAGCACTTTCAGGTTAGCTTAAAGTATATAGTCTCCAAATATTTTGTTGGTGCCCACACAAACATCCTTAGCAGACCCATGCTGGTTTTGTGGGTGCATTTCCATGGTTCCTAGTACAAATCTCTGAGCAATATCTTTAGAATTACTTTTCTCTCCTGACTTTCTAATTAAAATCACATCATAAAAGTTATATATTTCTCTTAAAGCCATAATAATAAATTATCTACATTTTTCATCTCATATTTAATACTCTGCCTGCTTTCCATTCTTTCCACAGTGTATGCTGAGCTGCCTGCCTCCTAGTTGTGTTTTTGCAAGATTGCAATTTTTTTGCAGTAAACTAAGCAGTAATAAATTCTGGAGACCTTTGCTGTCTGTCCCCACTGCTCAGCTTACTCTGGCTCTCAATTACATCATTCTGTGTCTTGTAGGGACACAGGAACTGCCATCAATGGCTCAGACCCGCTCAGGCATTGGCTGTATCTTGCCTCCAACACTTGATTATCCTGTGTTTATAAGAAATATCCCCATAATAAATATTTTTACTTCTTTTGATGCTACTCTTACAGACTTAGACATAGCATAAAATCTCATCTTTAGGTGTTATTCCTTTAAAAACCCTGAGAAAGCCATTGCAGCTGAAAATTCTTCAAATAATGGAGATCCATCTTCACTTTCAGTACCTTCTGCATCTTCTTGTGTGTCCCAGGGCCTAAAGGAGCCCAGCTGCTCACAAGGACTGTGCCAACAGGTGAGCAGTATCAACATAAGCAGCTGTGGCTGATATACCCAGCTTTCCTAAAGTCAGCAAATCTCAGTCAGCTGGATCCCAATACAAAGCACAAAATCACCCAGTGATGCAAAGGTATCTTAGATACTAAGATATCTAATATGCTTTTTTCCTCCATTCTACACACAGCTCTGCATGGTGCACCAAATTCCCAGCTGCACCATCCCTCACCACCAATGCCCTTGTAGCCCATCTCCTCCTGCTGTGGCATCAGGAAGGGCAGGAGCAAACTTGGGGCATTGGTGGGTATGGAGGAAGAACATCAAGTATTTCTGCTCATCACTAGTCCTTATATTACTGTATGCAAGCAAGATCAGCCTTATATGAGTTGGGGGTGGGGGTCCTGTAACTTGGCACCTGCCATGTCAAAACTCTTGACTATAAAGCTCTGGCACTAGCACCCTGCTTCCTGCTACTCTTTCAAGTATTAGTCCCTGCCACTGTAAATTTACTGAACCAGCAGGGATAAGAAAAGCCATGAATACCAGGAGTCAGGCATAAAGTGCAAAGCTGTAACCCTCACAGGGTACCATAATCACGGAACACTGTCAAGATGCCATTGATTCATGCCTAGCAAATCAGCTTGATGTCCACATGATAATTGGACTGGAGCCTTACCTCCCCTTTTTTGCTCACTCACAAAATTATATTAGGAGAATATAATTTTGTGAGTGAGCAAAAAAGGGGAGGTAAGGCTCCAAACCACTGTACGCACCCAAACAGGCAGTCCTCAGCCTAGACACACTATGCTTGATGACTGCCAATAACATGCTCTCACAGGCTGATGTGGTTTCAAACACTTGGTCTCTTATTTCCCTGTTTCCAAGCAGAAATCCATCCTTTAGCACCCAAAAATGAATCAATAAAATGTTGAGTTGTTCTCACTTGATAGAACAAGTCCTGAAACCCATTCCTAAAAACAAAGAAAATTACAAAAGCCATCCACAATTTCCACAAACTCTACACTAGTGCAGAGGAAAGAACTTCCATCCCTGTTAGAGAGGATGCTGTTCAGTATCATGTCCTGCAACAGGCTGATGATATTTCAAGGGAAGTGGCAGTAGTTCCCCCATTGAAGTAATTCAGAGAAAAGCTCACTGAAGTCCTGCTAGGGATACCCTGTAACCAGGCTGACACTGGTGTGGTGGCTTCACTACCCCACTCCAAGCAAGGGAGTTTGGGATATGCCCACAAAAAAGAGAGAGACATCAGCTCTTTGGGGCCAGCCAACTGAGCCCCAGCTGCTGATAAAATTCCCTCTGGCAGAAGTCCTCTGACCACAGCCTGGTCAGGGAGCTGTGCTGGCCACTGGCACTAAGCCCACCCTGAGCTTGGCCAGCCAGGGACACACTTCTCCTGCTGCTGTGCCTGTGGAGGAGTGAGAAGGAAAGCACGCCAAGTCATGACTCATGGAAGAAAAAAGCTTGGTGAATATCATTAGAGAAGCCTCTGACACTGGAAAGGACTCGGTCATGGCCAAGTTGATTTATCACACAATACAGTTGTTTTATAGTTCTTGTTTCATCCACTCATTAGAACCTGTGTGAGCCAATGCTTCATGGTTTAAAGTGTATTTTCTTTTTTCCCTTACATTTCAGCTTGTTTGAGGAGCTTGTGATTTTTCAGTTTTTTTCTTCCTGCTAAAAGTGTTTTTAACATGGGCTATATCATCCCTTGAAGAAAGTATCATTGCCCTGACTGCAGTCCCAGCCACATTTAAAAATCTTTAAATAAAACCAAACAAATAATCATGAAACCACTGATTTTCCTCCCCCAGCTTCTGTTTTCTGATGAAGCATACTCTTTTTTTTGTCTGCTGAAAACAAGCGATGCAGGGGATCTTAGTCACTGTCTTTCTGTTTTTTTCCAAACCAAACTGCCTTAGCCTATTTGCTGAACTGCTTGGCAGCAACAGTTGCTCAAAAATTAGACAATTTGTAAAAGAATAAAATATCTGTTCTGCTTGCTACCCCACTGGGATTCAGAAAATTCTCTGCTCTTCACTGGGCTATATATTTTTGCATGGACTAACAAATTAAAACAGAAAATTAAAAAA
>VWZN01004553.1:457051-541941 GCA_013396955.1 Regulus satrapa | reverse complement strand
GTCTGTGGTGGATTTAGCTCTGCCTTTGTTCCTTGAATAGAAACCCCTGACTTCAAGCACACAGCAGTGGAAAGGAAAGACTTTTGAAACGCTAGCCCACAGCGCCCTTGAACAGCACTGATGGATCATGGCAAGCCTATAGCAAAAGACCTCTCTTCACATTCCCCTGCCCTTTGGGAACACCTCTCCTCATCAAAGCTGGGTGCTTTTCAAGGGCTAATTAGGCTGCAATTCTCCTGCAAGGCAGATGAAGGTCACTTGGGAAGAAGGGCAACCTACTTATTTACTTATTACAAATACCTCTTTGTACAAAATTCTTCTTTCTTTGGTCACTTATTTGCAGAAGTATCCCAATCTCTTGCATTCTTAAATTTTTTTGTCTTATTCCACTCTCCATTAAAAAAAAAAAAAAATTCTTTCCACTCTCGGTGTTTCTGATAGGTGTCAGCCAATATCTGGGTTATACACAGCTCCCACCACAGTTTCCACTGCCCAGGGAGTTGTATGGTGACACACAGCAAATAGCACTGTTCTGAGCCTGAACTTTGTATGGAAACTTGGTCTAGAAGAAGAAAGGAAATAGTCAGACTTTAGGATCTTCACATATTTGGGCTCCTGGTTTTCAAAGGCTGCTGTTTGGTTTTGACTGTTCAGCATGACATACCCTTTATGACCCATGCCTTCAAAAAGCACAGAGCTCCCGACTGCTAGAAAATCAAGCTCCTGCATAGCAGCCCGAGCTCTGTGCACAAACACTTTGACAGCCTCGGTATCAGATGTAATTTAAAAAAAAATCTTTATCTTTATGTGGTCGTGTACCACATACCAGAAAAGAGATTCATGTGGTCAGAACTGAGTGAGCTGCCCTGAAGCCGGAGGGTTAATCTCACCTCTTCCCTGCAGCAAACACACCTCTGCCAGCAGCTGCTGTTTAAAAGCAGCATCACAGACTTTCCCACCTGGGAGACACACAAGCCAGTTCAATTGTTTAATTAAAATGGACTGAATGGCCAAATGGTTTATGGTGGATTTTTATTATTTATTTCTCCTTTGTTGTAAAGGGTCATTTTGCACACAAGGAAAAAGTTTTGAAAGCTTTCAAATAAACTCTAGTTGAAGCCATATGGGAAAAGTTAAATGACATGTCAAAATATCACTTCTGTTCACTTAAGCAAAGCCAGTTTATGCTTTAATTTCCTTTATGCTTTAAACCTCTTTCATGATCAGTTTTCTTCAGTGTCCAGATGCTCCTGCATTTTTGACTGCATTTCATATTAACTGCAAAATACTACAGGACAAGATCATGGGTTGCCCTCTGCTCTGTTATATGCTGTTTTATTATTCAGCTCTCAGATAACCAAACATCTATGAACTGCAAGCACTACATTTTAAAAACAGTTTGCAAAAAAAGTCAGTGACAGGACACAGCTGGTTGTAATTTAATGACTACAGAGTATTAAGAATAGAAACAATTTCAGAATGCACCAAAATAGCTAGAAATATAAGACCCTTGGCTGACTTAAAGCCTAGCAGTCTCTGTGTGACTGTGTGAGGGGGATGAATAGAGCAGCTCTCTAAGATCCTTTAATTCCAACAAGCAATTGGCAACCACGCTTTAACCTGCTGATGCAAAGTCCTCTTGGCTTTGCCTTTTATCCTGGCTTTTAAGATAGATCTACCCAAGACCTGGCTCACATATGCTCTACTCTGAGTTTATTTCCTGTAGGGTTTTATTACTGTCAGTTGCCGTTGCTGCTGCTTCAGAGGCAAATTCAGATATTAAACACAGTTGGCTTTAGCTTTGAAGCTGAACAAAGCTCTATGCAGATGTTTGACAGGAAAGAGAGTCTTGGATTCATTACAATTTTCATTTCTGATGGCTAATGAAGTTTGTGAACAAATATGAATGGTGCAAATGAAGTACACAAGGGACAGAAAACTACAGGACAATCCCCTTGGTACTCAAGACTGATATGTATTCATCTCTTTTGATTTATGTTTTCCCACCAATAAATGCATTTAATATTTCAAATTCCATATTAAAAACTTCACAAATTGAAGACTTTGAATACTGAATTAATCTCTGTACTTTCCTTATTGTTTGCACACATTACTTTTTCTAAGAGCACAAAAAAAGAAAAAAAAGCTTAAACAACTTCCAAATCCCAAATCCTTACCTAACTGACAATGAACTTCAACGTTTCTAGCCATTAGTTGTACATGTTCTGAGTATCAGCCTCTTAGGAAGGTATGGTGTACCCTTCAAAAATTCCTTACTTACCTCTGAGACAAGTGTTCCACCAGTCACAGCTGACAGGAATAAGGGTGTAAAATCCTCCCTACTCCATGGGGCTACATTTGCCCCAGAGGAGTGCAAGTAGCCATAGAATTTTCCAGGGTCCAGTATCAAAAGGGAACTCTGGGGATAGCAAAGTGAGTTTGGTTTGTGTGAGCAGGGCACAGTCACTGTCCTAAACTGGCAGTCCCTGGCTATAAACATGTGCAAAGACACAGCCCTGGGACAGCTGCACATCAGTGTATGCAGTCTACACAAGGCAAAGCATTTGGTGACCAGCCTTTTGTTTCTGATAGTTTGAAAATAAGACTTTTACAGCCAGATTTGCTTTTCCTCTCAGCCTTGAGTACTTTCTGCAAATCCTCCCCCTCATCTACTCAAACCAGAAGCAATTTAAGGCAAACCATGGTGATGATTACCATGGTGGGTAGAAGGAGGAGTTGACAGGTAGTAAGAAGAAGTGGGACAGGTAGAGAAATACCTCAGACCTCCCTAATTGGTGAAGAATCCTAAAATATTCTCTGATCTTACTGATGGATTGAGGTAAACAGTTCCAGGGCAATCCATTTCCATGCATCTTGAAAAAAATGACAAGTGTCTGGGGCTGGAAATTGGGCCAGAAAGACAAACATTTGAAATAGGTATCTTATAGGTCAGAAATGCAAAAGAAAAAAATACCAGTGGAAATCAACAAAAACAAAGATTAATTATTACTTCTACTTTACTGATCTTTCTTTTCTGAAAAATGTGTACATTGCACAGCTGTACAAAAAAAAGGTAAGTTTTTAAATTGTATATAAGAAACTAATCTATGTGCAATTTTATGGCAGAATGAAATGTACTATGGCATTTTTTCTCAGTAACTTGTCCTGATGATGTCAGTGCCACCATGGTGCACAGAATTGCTTTTCTCAAAAGAGCCACTAGCTAGAATACCCACCTTGGGTTTTTTTTCCCCTGTATGATCATTTTTTAAAACCTCTTTGTATCCAGGATATATTTACCAACTCCTGTAATTGTCTGAAACCTGAAGCTTATGAAGTGAAATTTTTGAGTGCATAGAAATCATCCTCTTGTGGTCCCCTGTGAAGCTGGCAGTGCAACATGCCTTGAGATGGACAGGCAGCAACAGAGGCAGCCCAAGAACAGGTCAGGTCCTGCTATTTGGGAAATTAGTGTGGGGAGAGTGGGTGAAGATGGATAATTACGAGGAGAACAGTGAAAGGGAAAGACAAAGAGGGTAAGAGAGGTGACAAAGAGGGTAAGAGAGGTAACAAAGAGAATTATATTGAAATTGAGATCAAGTCATACTGAGGAAGCAGATGGAGGTAAGCCAGAAGAGCCAGGTCTGAAAATACCAAGTAAAAAATGCAGAAAGACCTCTGAATAATTAGAAGGCTCATTATAACAAGTGATCAGTTAATGTACAGTAGTGAGCTCTCTCCTCCTGAACTCTGGTCCATGGCTAGACTATCAATAAATCCAGTGGAATTTTTATTGGTTTCAATGGTATTAATCTTTCTAGTTGAAAAATGCATCCAACATAGTCTTTCACCTTTACACTTCTGAAATGTTGATTCTTTGGGATTAATAGTTGAACTTATGGAAAAAGTATTCCTGGTCTCCTAAAGTAGGTCTTTTGAACTTCTAATTTGCTTATGGACTTTTGGAAAGAGTTACCAGCTGTGCCTATTTTCCGGAAGAATAAGACCTGGCATAGCTCTGGAAGCATGGCTAATGAACAGCCACCAGTGGAGGTTCCTGTCCTGCAATCATTGACCTATGGCCAGAGCAGGAGTGAGAGTGTCAGAGGGGTGTTTAATTTTTACAACTTTTGAAATTAGCAAAGGTAGACCCTCTCTTCTAGAAATCAATTGTCCTCTTCTCTGAGTTCCTGTTGTTCTCAGTGACAAATTTTCATATAGTTCTAAAGATATCTGAATTGAATTTTTGAATTGTGTGATTGGGCTAGTTATATATAAAACATATGTGAGGTTTCTTAGTCCACTGTTGTTCCAGAAGGGGGGGTCCTGCTGAGCCAGCCAGTTTTCAGTATGATAGTGTTCATGCTCTCAAGAATTTAGGTCTTGATAGAAGAGAGGCAAATAAGGAGAGGTTCTTTTGGGTTTCAGATTTCTCCTCCTGAAGAGTAAGCTCCAGTTAATCTCCCTGAGCCCTACAGGTGACAACAGGTGTCTGTTGTCCAGCAAGTCCAGCTATCCTCCCTCTTGCATTTCTATTGTGAGCATTTCCAGTCCAACTGAAGCCTCTCAGAACAAAGCTTCATTTTGCCCTGAGTGGAAGGAGAATCTGGGGGGACCACCAGAGGTGGTGCAAGGCTTTAACAAAAAAACGTAGTGCTGATATTTGCTGGGCAGGGTTGTAAATGTACATGGAGGAGGCAAAGCCCTTGCAGAAGCCCATGAACAGTCCCTGCCTTTGGCAATGATGGCCTTTGGCCTCCTGAGCCTTGGTGAGCAGTGCTGAGGCTAATGCACAGTGCTCTCAAGTCATATTCCCCACTGGTAGGAGACAGTCTTATGACAGGATGCTTCCATAAGGAGCTGAGATAACAGGGTGGTAAAATACTGCATAAAAGGACATATTATGCTAAAGTGGATGGAGAAAAGTGCTGCAATGAGGCAATGGGCCATAAAAATAATGTCATTTGCCAGTCCAGAGTAATTTCCAAGGCTATAAAATTATTTCCTGGAAAGAGTGAGAGTAGACTGCTGGCTCAGAGCAGTTCCTGCACTGTGCTGCACAATCCATCCTCAGCTCTGACCAGTGTGGCAAAGGCAATTGCTGTCACTCCCTGCTTTGCTGGAGGCTGCAAGCCTGGGAAGCAAGTGTGGCAAACAGGAATAAAAGCAACAGTTAGCCTTAGGGCATTTGGAGTGGTAATAATTTTTGAAGGGGAGATGTTTATTTTCCTAGAAATTCCTTAAAATGCTGATTTCTCCTACTGGACATTACAGAAGTGTGGTCATATTGTTTTTCTCCTGCTCCAAGAGTGGGAAAGAAATAATTCTCTCTTGTTTTCCTCAATAGAACTAAACAATACAGCCTTGTTTGCCTTTGTTTTGGTAGCTCCCATGTTGATGCACCAGCATCTCTGCTTCTGCCAGCACAGCTGTGGGAATACACATAATGCCTCTCTCTCCACCCATTGGTGCGTTCTTTGCAAGCAGAACTCAAAACAATGCAGACCCTATACCCACAATGGCATTCATGTACAAATACTGGACAGGAGGAAGAAGAGGGGACAGCAGAAAAGTTGCTCTTCTACAGCAATGGCTATCTGCTAATTTGGATCCTCACCCCCTCTCCCCCTAATAACACCACATAAATTCAGACCATAAATTATTTGTGAATTTATTTTATTTTCAGTATAAAAATTAAATACCCAAAGATGGACAGGGAGGAGAAAAGAAAAGAAAAGAAAAGAAAAGAAAAGAAAAGAAAAGAAAAGAAAAGAAAAGAAAAGAAAAGAAAAGAAAAGAAAAGAAAAGAAAAGAAAAGAAAAGAACCCCAAAAAACCAAACCAAAAAGACAGGATATGAATGCAATCATTCTTTCTGCAGGAAAGTACAGCTTTGTGGATTTTCCCCATCTGTTTTGTTATATAGAACCAAATTGGAGTTAAATATGCTTTTAGAATAAATCATTATGACCTAAATTGAACATGATTTACAGGGAAAATAAAGCCGTATGTGTTACAGTAATTTCTCATTTTTGCTCCATCCCACTTCCACTTGGTTGGATACATGTCATGCTCTGTTCCTAAATGGTGCTACTGATGCTGAAAGTAGAAGGTGACACTACATTTTCCAAAGTGGGCTCTGTCTTTCAGCTGTCTTTCTAAGAGCAGGGGGAGTGTCCATAGCTCTCAGAGTTTACAAAGGACATTCTCATTAAAATTGCTGCAAACCAGGAGGAGAATATGAGTAAGGCAATCAAAGCACAGCAGAATAGCACCCAGAGCAGAAGGTGAGAAAAGGTGTGGGACGAAAGGAAATGAAGACCCACTTGCCCTTGTGTGGGGCATCATTAGATAAGCGGATAAAAAGGGGTGTTGTACTAAACCTGCAGTGACAGGGGTGTACATCACCCATTGAAAACTACAGGTTAGACCTGCCGAAGGCAGAGTGGTAAAGAGTGAACAGTGCACCTAGAGGAACATTTTCTGCTGGAATATTTCTTAACTGAAGAACAACCTTTTCAGGAAAGATTAAAACGGCAGGAAAAGTCCCTACAGATTCTGCTGCTGCATGTTTACTGGTGAATAAATATGATGTGCAATCCTGTTAGGGCTCTTTTGCAGAGTACTCAGGCAATTTTTAAGCCATGGTATTCAGCAAAATGGGCAGGATAAATGCTTGAGCTAAATTGCCCCCGTTTTTCCATCCAAGCTTCCACTACATAAAGACATATGCTGAGGATATATTTTTTTATGTTTCCTGGAAAAAATTATTTGCATTGATTGTATCCCCTCTGGAAGCTGATATACCTGAGTTTTATATCTGTTTGAAAATCACGAGGAGAAAAGAAGGAATAGTCATGTTTACAGAGTGCACAAAGACATTGCTTTGCATTTTAATGAGGGATGACAGCAAACAGAATTCTGTTTTCTTCTAGCTGTGGTGAGCTCTCAAGTATTGTTACTTTCACTGATTTTGTCTCCTACGTCCTTGAACTGTTTTTCTCTTATGTGTAGAAAGGCTGACAGAAACCACGTCTCAGACTTGAAGTTTTATACCCACAACTCTATCAGCCTCACTGTGAAGCAGGGATCACTCAACTGTCTTTCACCTAACTCGCTTCAGGACTGCCAGCACTCTGCCTGCTACAGGCTCTGGAGAAGTGACTGGCTACTGTATGGAGATACCCACAGTGTTTCCAGTTCCATTTCAGCATACCTTTCCAAAATGCTTCTGAATTCTAGGATGAATATTTGCTTTGGTCCTCCAAAATCAGCTTCTTCTATCATACACTTCTCTGTCCCATTTAGGTCAATGCCACTGAGGGTTGAAAGTGAGAATTGCAGGCAAAATAGAAATTTTACATCTGTCTGGAGACAGAGGGATGGATGGATGGATGGATGGATGGATGGATGGATGGATGGATGGATGGATGGATGGATGGATGGATGGATGGATGGATGGATGGATGGACGGGCAAGTGAGAAAAGTGTCACACGGGGGAGCATTTGACATTGTGCCAGGATTTTCTAGCAAGTATCTTCCTGTTTTATGCAGTTGTACCCTGGAAGCTTGGAGAAACTACCTGTAAATTGTTCTCTTGCTCTGGTTGTGGGTTTCTCCTTTGGGTCCCCATCCCTCATTTGGCACTGCTTTACGCTCATCCACTAGTTTTATCTGGCTGCAGGAATCCAGAGGAAGCATTTCCCATCAAGTAACCTGCATGAAATAGGCAATTTTGCATTTTAAAGTATTTTTTAACTTGTGTTGGTTGGCTACTTTTAGCTTTTGGCCGCATATTCAGTGATAAATTAAGTTAGTGCTAACCATTTTTTTCTTGGCTCAGATTCCACTGAGCAAAACATAATTTACTATAGAAAAACACCACTGTATGCAATCCCAGAGGGCATTGGATTTATTTGGATAAACAATTTCCCAATCCAAAATAGTGCAAATACACAGAGTTCTACCAGTCGGTATAGCAGCTACATGAGCTTAAAGCAAACACAAGCAGTCAGTACAGCATTAGATACTGATGCCAAAGGTGAACTCTTTGGTCTGCTGCCTCCCAGCCTCTCTTCCATCATTGCTCATGAGCAAATGAAGTGCACAAATTCTCTGATTGGGTTCATGCACCTGCTGTTGTCGGTATTAGTGAGGCTGGATTGCAGAGCTCATCTGTCTGGATGCAGATAATTCACAGCCTCTTAACCCCACAGACTATTGAATGCCTCACCTGGGCCTCCACTGAGCACAGTGGGCAGGGGAGCAGCTTCTTTACACTGTGATCATGCTTTCCCCATGGCAGGAAAAGTACCTCCATTATCTTGAGAAAAGCCCTTACTTTGCTAAAATGTTTGATGTACCTCTGTAACATGGGATGGGGCTGCTTGAAGTGACTGACCCAGCATGTTGCAGGAATTGTTCTGGGGTGGATGAAAGGCCGTCAGAGGTTCTGAAAGTCCACATTTTCTGGCTCCAGTGCAGGCACTCAGCAAGTGGAGAGTTAAAGAGAGTGCATTTCTTCATCTCACATGCAGGTGAGTATGGACAGATGGCTAAATATTTGCAATCTTCCTTGCCCTTCTCCCCTGTTCAGTTGGAGGCTCTGGTTCAGAAATGTTGTACCACTGCATGGATAGCTCTTTCTGGACTTTCTGCCCTTCTCATAAATCACTGCCTTGATTTTGCTGCATAATAGGTATCCCTGAAGCTGAGCAGGCAGGAGCTAACAGAGGAGGGATATGGTTGAAGAGGCACAGAGAAGGAGAGGTGAGGGTGAACCCATGGAGGAAGTGCTACATCACCTGTGGCCTGCCACCTCATATAACAAGGCTATGATTTGCTAGGAGAGGCACAGAAGGAGGAGAGGACAGAGGAGGGCAAAGAAGTAATAAAATTCCCATTATGAAAACAAATGTTCCCCTTCTCTATGGCTATGATAGTGTCCAGAGCAGAAACACAGTAAAGATTATCTCCTCAAATATGGATGCAGCAATGCTTATGTCCTTCTGTAAGAAGAATGTATAAATAGATTCACAGAAAAATAGAAGATAGGCAGTTTAGTCTTCCTCTCTATCAGTATTCAGTGGAAAGCACAATAAGGCTGGATACCTAGTCTGTATTCTCAAAAACATCACCTTTGCTACACACTATTTTCTGTGGCAATCAGGGCAGTGCTGGAGATCTGGCTACCTCAAATTAGGCACAAACATAGTAATGACCTACTTTCTAAAGACATCAAGTACTTGCAGCTCCCAATAGATCTGTGTCAACTTGCTCCTTTTTGGAAACAAAACCTCATGCTTCTTTATAATCACATGTGACAATATAGCTGCAGTTATTTAACTAGGCCATGATATTTTCTCCCAGGTGAAGTCCACAAAAAGCCAAGTTTTCATCCTCAGTTTTATGAAATCTCTGGGTTTCAGCTACTGTTTGCCTAGCATTGGAACTGCTGTGAGTAACTCATACCCACTGCTGTTAGGCTCAGCACATGAAATGCAATATGTAAAACACCAGCCGTCAGGGTTAGCGACAGATGAATTGTACAGTAGAGATAGGAGGTTTGCTGTCCTCTTCCATCACTTGGAAACATGAGCTTCACCAACAAATCCCGGTTGCTTTTCAATATCTAAATTTCACAGCACATCTGTTGTGTCTCTGCTGATGAAGCTTACTTTTTTGAAAAATGTGCTCATGTCTGGGTCACTACTGCAAGTACATCTGTCCTGTATAAAATAACTAATTGGATGGGCTAAATTAAGAAAGACTTCTAAGGCTATTGATACACATTCTCACAAATAGTGCTTGATTTTCCTGATTCTGCTTACTACTGGAGTTACAGTCAAGCAGGAAGAAGGGTGGGAATAATAAGAAGAGTTCTGCCACTTAGTGAGAAACCAGTTTGTGGCATCCCAAATATGGGACTATAATGTTTGTTATATTACTTTTTTCTTGATTTATTGTTAGTTTGTTGGGTTTTTTTGTGGGGTTTGTTTTTGGTTTTTTTCCCAACAGAAACCCCTAGAGGGAATACTTTGTTAAGCCATATCACAAATAACAGTACCTGAAGAGTATTTCTGTATTAGTGTATGGAAAATATCTACCTAGTGAGTGAAGAGCTCTAAAGGGAAACTCTTTGAAGGTGAACCAGTGATATGGTCAAACAACAACAAAAAAAATACCATTACTAGATCTGGTGAATTAGTGACTTGTCTCTATATTGAGACATAAGTCTCTATTGGTTCCTTTCTACTGGCTGTGTTTAAGTGTCTGGAAAGAAAACAGAAATCTTTGAGACAGCACACTGTCAAGCCTCAAGAAGTTTGAAGCAGATACAGTCATGTCTGTGCCCTTCCTACTGTGCATCTTCCAGCATTACTACCTAGTTACATGAGCAGAGATTTATGCACCATTGAATTTTTCTTACAGCTGACAAGGCCAAAGAGAACAGCGATGGAGAAATTAAAGATAAAATGTTACCTTGACTGAATCTTTAAAAGAATCACTCCACTAACAGCACCAAATTAACTCCTGCAAAAATCATAACTCAAAGGCCCTTGGGCATGTATAACATTTTGTATCACAGTATGCCATGGTAACTTTTATGTCTTATTGTATACATGTACTATGACTGAAATATAGTTACTGAGGGAACCATAACCTTGTATAATCCTGACTTATTTCAGCATGCCAAGCCCCAGCCACAGGATTGCTAGTGCAATGGGCTTTCCTATATATAGTGACAAGGAATATGCCCTGCTTGCTTTTTATTGGCCAAACCTTATGTGTAGAGTCATCTTGTGGGGCAGAAAAAGAGGCCAGCAGATTCAGTTTCAGGAATTCAGATTGCAAGCACTCCACAAAATGCTTATTCTTTAGATTTGGACATATAATGGTTGTTTTACAAGATTGATTTTAAATATTGACAATTCTCAATATGTTTTGACTGATAAATACAGCTAAAGAATAAATTCTTGCTGTCAAATATACCAAACATCTCATAGTAGATGCTGAAGGACAGAAATCAGTTAGATTCTCATTGCTCAGCTAGAGAAAAACTAGCAATAATTACAGTAATAACTATTATTATCAGACTACGGGATCTCCTACTGTTTAAGCTGCCTTGCTAACTGCAATTGTTTCAGCAAGCAGGTTCTGGCCTCCAGGTCAGGTGGAGCAGATGAGTCCTTCAGAGCAGGCAGCATTGTCCGCATGGGTATCATTTACCACTTGATAAAGAACATGCAACTCCTCTGGGCCCCATATGATACTCTTGTATCTCTAAGACAGAATTATTTTTTTGTTTGAGAGTTCTCTACCATCTGAAGAGTCTGTAAGAATATGAGGGCTGTGCTGTCACTTAGCAAAGGGGAGAATTTTACAGTAGGAAACCAAGGTTAGCTATTGCTTCTCTGTGAGAAGTTTGCTGGGGTAGCCTTGGGGCAGTGTAAAAAAGCAGGGAGTCAATTCTAGCTCAGATTTTTCTATGCTGCCTTGTAGGAGATGTCCCCAGGGAAATGTATCCTCAGCACAGCTCATTCAATTTTGAACGGGACTAATCAAAGCGAGACACTGAGGTGAGGAAGCAGTTGGACAGTGTGTCATGTCAAGGGAGGAGGTGCTAGAGGTGAGTGATGGCATTACTGGTGTCTGTAGCCTAGGCTAAAAAAAGGCTAGGGTCTGTACTTGGGGTCAGAGAAGGAAGCAATTCCTCAGCTTGGCAGAAAAAGCTTTTGAGACTTCCAGTGTACCAATAAAAAATTGTCCTGTAAGAAGTTAATTTATATATATATATATATATATATATATATATTCCTAAAATATAATATTTTTTACATACTGTACAGCACCCTGTATGAATCCAGTACTGCCTGTTCAATGGGAAACTCAACTGTCTAACAATGGATTAATAATGTAGTGAAGAAGATGAGTCTTTCTGCTATCTTTCCTCTGTGTACTAGAAAGGCTCTCATGTAAATTCTTACAAAAATCTCCACAGAGTATGCAAAAAAATTGATTCCTCCTTCCAAAACAAAATAATCCCTCCCCTGTATTAACCATCCAAAGCCAAAATACTTTGGAAAATAGGTCTCGACTCTTTCTGACACATGAATTACCAAGATCCTGTGACTCCCAGACAAGACCAGAAACTGGAATTTAGAGTAGCTTTTCCCTGCTTTTGTTTTTCTCTCTTATTTCACACATGCATTAGTTTAACTTGTAATGCATTAGCTTCAATTAATTTGAATTTTTTCTTCACTTTGTGGGCATGAATATAAGTAGCTCTGACACTTGTTCTTGGTAAGCGTGTCTTTTCATTGAAGTGAAATCATCTAATCAAGTCAATATCAGAGTGGCTTTGGTTTTACTTGAAATGGCTGCAAAATTATTAAAATGAAAGCCCTACAGAAAATAATCTTTTTAAAAATTTATTTCTGAAAAACTTTTTGTATTGTTTTCTCAAGAAATACAACAAGATTATGTTACCCCATAATGTCACCTTTTCTGGTGTAACATGGAGAGGAAAGCCAGTCCCATTTGGGCTCATGGACTCCAGAAGCAGCTGCTGCCCTGTGCTGCACTGTTCCCTGCAGTGGGTGCAAGAAGAGCCTGGTTTTCCATGGCTAACATATATATATATGGGTGCTTGGGAAAAGCTTGAAAGGGCAAGCACCTTGCAGGGGATGGTGCTTGTGGAACAGAAAATGCCACTAGGCAGACTCTTTGGCTGACACAAATTGCCTTAATGTCAGGAACACCAGCCTTTATTTTGCACTGTCAAAAATCATCCATCAGAGCAATACAAAACACCAAACAAGCCATGGAAAAACAAGCCCATGCACAGTCTGTGAGAAAGAAGCAAAACTTCTTTCTCCCAGAATCAGTCTTTGCATACAGATTTCTCACTTTTACAGGTAAAATATTTTCACCCCATAACAGTCATAGTTACCAGCCATGATATTTGCTTATTGATGGAAGAATCAGTATTGCCTGATACATTTGAAATCCCCCTCCAAATATAAGTAAATGTAAGAAAAAGTTATGAGACTCTGAGCCCACAAACCTTTAAAGAACTAATATCAAGTTGTGTCTAAGAAACTGATGTTACAATTCTTCTGTCCTTCCAAAATGTCAGTGTTACTAACTGTAGCTGTTGTATAGCATAATTATGAAGTAAGTATAAAAGTGTACTGCTAGTAGCTTCTTTACCCTGGATTTCATATGCTAGCTTCAATCATGATAAAAATCATGATTTTACTGAATAACAGCAAACCTATCACCAGGTTGAAACCTTTTTTTTCCTTTTTTGTTCTCACCATTGGTTCTGATTTGCCAAAACATTCCTAAACCAGAACTTTGAAACACAATGCAACCTGAAACTTGAAAAAAAATTTTTTTCTTCCAATTTCTACAAATCTTTGCTGACAGTTGAACCAAAAATATCTATTCAAAGATCTGCAAATGCTGGGAAGTATTACCCCTAATCCTTACATTTCGGACCCATCTCTAGTTATACTAAAAATAGGAGAGCTGGGTGGCTTGACATAAAGTGTCAGACTATGTAAACTACTCTGAAATTGCTTGGGCTGATTCATTCTCCTACTCTTCTCTCACATCTCAAAGCCAGGATTTATGAAATCTCATTTAAAGTCAAACCCATACCATTTTTCATCAAGTGGCACTTGCCCTACATTATTTCCAATCACCTTGTGCCCAGTACAGTCTACTAATACCGAGAACGTTCTTTGTGTGTTGTTGCTGCTCTCTTCCAGAATTTGCTTCCCCTTTGCCCTGATTTTCTACCACTACTGAAAAACTTCAGTCAGTCGAGGATAAAAGGCTCCCAGTTTGCAAGATGATTTATTTTTGCTTGAGCAGGCCAAGAAGCAAGGAGCAGACCTGAGTACTAGTCTCTCTGTTTTTCTCTGTCCCAGAGAACTGGCTTCCATTTTGAAACATGCCTTTGCCAGGGGATCGTGTCTGGGGGGAAAAAAAATGAGTTAGGAGGATCTGGAGGGTTAAGTCTCTAATTGCATTATGCTATGAGTCCAGTACTCCTGTCCTGACTCCTGCTGAAGTGAAGGGCATCCTGCTGGACCTGAGACACTGCAGGGCATAAGATGGGACAGGGCACAGGTACTTGCTGGCACTTACTTAGATGAAACATAAATATCCCAGAATTGGGACAGTGATGATTTTATCAGGGCAATATTATGAAGCAATGCCTCAATCTGGGTGGCTGCAGACAAAAGACAAACCTATGCCCTAACCTCTATCAGTCCTTTGGGAATTGTATGCTGGCCCTGCATACAATGTATTCTTATCTCATGTCCTCTCAGCCAACTTTCTCTTATCCCTGGTTATTTCTTTGTGCCAGTTGAGACTGGGGCTGAGCCTTGGGACACACAGGTATTCTCTGGGCTGAGAGTGTAAAAAGGGTACAGGAAGCAGGGAGGAAAGGGAAAGCAGTTTAATCAACCTGGCAAACCAAACAGTTTCTCTGTCTGACCAGCACAGTTAGGAAATTGGTTGTTTGTCCATTCAGGGAAAGTAGCAGTGGATCTAATTATCTCTTTACTTATGCTGTCCTGAATAAGGGTTGCCAGAACTGGGGTGAATGAGGGGGATGTAAGAGATCCTAAGGGAGGAGAATTAAAATTCCACATTGTCTTCTCTTTGTTTAAAACAAGTGAAAGATGTCAATGTAGAATAACTGATAATAATAATGGATAGCTATTAAAATAATATTATTTAAAACAACTTTGGGCAAGTCACTACATTATCCTCATTCTCTGCTTTAGACATCTCATTTTGCATGCAAGTCACTTAAACAGGATGAGTGGCATCAATTGTAGACAGATTCAAAGATTTTGAGAAAATGAGGAAATTCATAGGGAAGTTTTTACCACTGAACCACCCTATAAAATACAAAGGAACAAACCTGCATGGAAACTGCCCCAGGCTCTATGAATGTAGGGCATCTTTCAGAGTAGGTCCTGCTCTGGTGAGACTCTGCTCCATGGCAATCCAAGATGTCCTTGCATGGCTTGAATTAAACAGCTGTATAAAGAGAAAGATTAAAACCTGGTGGTTTGCATCAGAGGTCAGAAAATTCAAATTCAAGAGCAGCTCTTAAATGTGGAGAATTTTGTTTGTTTGTTGCTGGGTTCCAGGGGTTTTTTGTGATCACTGAAGAAATGCTAAAGATGTAACTGTAAAGAAAAAAATATTTATATTGACGTCTGTTCCTCTGCAGTATTCCTTCCCCTGAAAAGAAAGATAATGGTTTAGAGCGGAGGAAGAACAAACAACTGAGTACAAGGAAATTTCCATAGTACTTTTTTAGCAATATTGCCAACTGGCTTTGAAGATTTAGACCCTATCACTATCCATTTTTCTGGAAATAACTTCTGAGAAGGCCAAAGACAAATTTCATCTCATTACAGTAATTGCAGCTATAGTCAGTCCAAGCAATTCTCAACCGTTTATCTGTCAGCACCATCCACTTAGTCCCTGACACTGTGGCCGGCTGGAACACTACTGCAGCTAAACAACATACTATATGCAGATCACTTTGATTTCTTCAAATACCTTGCTGCAATGCAGAGGCAGTCTCTCTACAGTTTCTACAGTTTTTTTGTGTACTCATGAGAACACTCGCCATGGAGTCCTAGGCAAAATCACTCCCAGAGACAAACAGCCTCCTATGCTGGCTTATAGTGGGAAAGGTTTGGGTTTTTTCTTTTACTGTTTTTTAGATTTATTTGTACCTTAGGGGAAGCCTGACTTGCTAGGCAGAATCAGGGGGCTGCTGGAACAGAGGTGATCAATGCTATAAAATAAGTAACATAATATAATGGGCTTGAACCTACACCTTTAAATTAGTGGTGATTCTGCCTGTGACTTCCAAGAAAAAAGTGGGCCAATTTACTCAATATTTATAAGCCCAGGAGAGTGCCGAGAATGAGGTCCAGCACAGTAAGAGGCACAGTCTGCAATAAACCAAGCACTGCATCCATGGCAACTCACAACACAGTTAATAATTTTTCAACATAAAAAGAAAGATAAATATCAGGGCCACTGAAGGAGAAGCCATTTACAAAATTGACTGAAGTGAAGTAATTTCACATCTGCTGTGGTTTTCGTGGCTTTGGTCTTTTGTTGGAACCTCACTTGCTTACTGGGATGCTCAGGGAGTGAGGATAGTCCCCGGCAAACATTTTGCCATCCCTGGGACTCCGGTGGAGTAAAATGACCTAGAGAGGCCACTCCCCTTCTCTTCTCTACAGGTAGACATCCCTCTGCTAGAGTGCAGTCATGTTGAGCCCTCCTCAAATACACAGTGATTCTTTTGTGGACCAGTGCATATCCAAAAATCCTGCCCACTTCAAAAGATAAAGCAGAACAAATAATTAGGCTCTGAATTTTATAGTTATGAAACTGAATCTGGCAGATACTAAATGCTCCCCCATGGCCCTGGGCAGAGCTAGGAAAAGTTCTCAACAAACCTCAAGTGTCAAGCCAAAGCCCAGGCTTAAACACCACCTTTCCTTCAAATAATCAATTGTAATAATTGTATTTAACATAGCATTTCTCATACCAAGGAGATAAAATATTCCTGACTTTGTCAGTTATGCAGTTTCATACTGGGTGCAAAACACTCCACTGTATTATGTCCATAGTTTTCCAGTAGCATTCAGCTTTCCCTACTCTGCTAGTGAAAGACAGCAAAATCACTCTCATCCCTGAAGGTAATAGGCTGTCTCTGTGGTGTTCCTACTGAGCAGTTGTACTGTAGTTTCTTTCCAAGCTGGGGTGGTTTATTTCTCTTCCAAATCAGGTTGTGTCACCAGTGGAACTCAAATGAAAACATCAAGTCCCTACAGTATGTTGATGTATTTGTTATTTTATGAAACCTTGCTGCATCTGGAAAAGTCAAATAAGGTTAAACATCCTTTTATTAAGGAGTTCTGTTAAGGACATTGGCACATCTCTTTCTGCCACACTGTTGATTTTTGTGGGATGTGTTGGTTAGCATTAAAACTGAGATACCACCCCAGCAACTCCCTCAGAGCAAAACCAATTATCTTAACTCCAGCCTTGATTTTGGACAAATCATGGTACTAAAGGCTACAATTAACTATACAAGGAAAGCCCTTTTTGTTTCCCTCAAGAATCATATATAGAAAGAAAACTGAGAGTGTTCAGTTTCTGCTGGAGAGATGTTTACGCAGGACCTGGCTGTGTCCTTGCAAATGAACTGCTTTCCACAGAAACACAATATTCTGGTAGTAGCCCTGCACTGATATGTCTCTGTGGCATTAATTCTGCAGTATGTGTGCAAACAGCGATGGGCAATGCCCAGCAAGACTGCATTGGAAAACTACTTTGAGGCTGTGATGCCTCAAGGTTTGGACACAAACCTAGATGGGATGGCTCAAGGAAGGCAGAAATATTAACCAAATCCAATGCTAGGTGAGGTGTTTGCAGAATATAACTTCAGGGAAGAGGTTCAATAGAAGTAGATGCTGCACAGTGCTGGCAGCCAGCTATAACCATAACAAAAATCAGAAAGCTGGACCTTCATTTCTTTGCAGCTTGAGGTTTTGTCCACAGACAGAAAAACACCACTGCAGTCAGACTGCCTAGAGGCAAGGATGGGTAAAGCTATATCTTCTTCTTGCTAAAGTTAATATATATACATAAGACAGAGAAATACACCCACTAGGGATCCATACCTGAAGGCAAACATAACTAATGGAGTTTTAGCAAAAAATACACTCTTCAGAGTGCTTTTCAAGTTATTAAGCATGAAAAGAGTTTTATTCAAAGAGGTTTCACTCAAGTGAAGAGGCATCTAGTTAAAAACATCTATAGCCCATAAACACTCAAAGCCATTTTTATCAGCAGATAACAGCTTTACCTTATCACAACAATTTTTCTGAACAGGAGAATTAGAAAACAGAAGAGTGAATTGACATGAAAATGGTCTTTGGTGACAAGAAAGAGCAGTAATGTGACACAAAGAACATCCTTAGGACCAATTTGCTTCCCTGTATATCATGATTTAGGTGAATGAATAGGCATTAATGTGAATAATTTTTCTGACAACGCAAAATGTGGAGTTGCCAGTCCAGCCTAAATGATGTTCAAAATCATGCAGCTATATTAAGAGAGAAGGCAAATGAATGGTTTATGCATATAAATTCAGTGTAAGGAAATCTAAGGTAATGAGGCTAGGCAGAATAAAAAAGGAGACAGGAGAGAAGGGAAAAGGAAATATGCTCTCTCTGGCCATATGCTTAGGGCACTGAGCAGGGAGACAACCAGATGGTGTGGCTCTGACTTTAAAGTATAGTTCTCTGACTTTTAACTGACACATTAATGCACGCTGGATATATAACATATTTTAGAAGACACTGGACACTTTCTTCCATGAAAATGACAGAAATTATTTAATGTTGCCTACAACATGGGCCAAACACTTGGCCCTGAGATTGTTTTGAGAATGCTGGGAGAATTCTTCATAACACCACTGATGTTTACAGAGGTTAGCCAATCTGCTTAGTACAGGGTTCTGCCTTACCAATATACTCTGGATGTTTTGAACAGATGGGGATTGCTGTCTGGATTGCTTGTCTGGCTTCCCTGCATGTATGCTGCTTGCTGCTTCTTTGCTCTTGCATATAGATCTTAAATAATCATATTTAGCCTTCTGATGCATGGAGTCCATGTAGCTCTATTGCCCAAATCAGAGGCCAAATTCTCCTACAATTTAATCTTCCTTTCTTTCTGAACCTACATGTTTCTTGCTTGCTTAAGGTTGTAAATCTATGGATATGTTATGAACCTCACTCCAGAGCCAGATTTTTGCCTTATCAAGGCTTCTTTTAAAAGATTAGGCCATTACTCCTTCTGATCTTCGGAAAGGGGGAAGAAAAAAAAAAAAAAGAAAGAAAAATAAAAAGAACCCAAAACACTCAAGAGGGAATTGTCTGTTGTGGTGCTTATTCAGAAAGCCCTTTGATATGGAAATCATTGGCATAACTCCTGTAGCCTCTAGCCTGTGACTCAGATAATGCATGTGGATGCCTAGACCTGTTGCCCACTGCCATCAAGGACTAGTGGGCTTCCTGGTCCTCTTCAGAGCCCTCCTCTCCCTCTTCTCTCCAGCGATAGCTGGGTCTGCCCACCGGCACAAGGAGTGTGTCTGTACCAGACCCAGTGAGTCACTGCTACCCATTCTCCCAGGAAGGACTGGAGTGCAGGCACCACTACAGAGAGCAGATGTGAATGTCTGAACCAGAGGCCATCAGCATATCTGCTTGGACACACTGCAATAAATGGAAATGCAACATTATCAGCAGATGACCTGTCAGCAGGCTCATTTGCTGACTATCCTGCTGTCCTGAGGGACACCTTGGCTTGTCTGCCATCACTAATGCTCCAAGATGGAGCAAAAGGAGCTGTGGTGAGATTACCACTGCTTACACAGGTACCCTGGCAGTGCATGTGAGCTACCCTCAAGAGGTCAGGAAAGGGCTTCCCAAAGCCCTCTTGGGGCTGACAGGCAGCACCACTCAGTAAAGTTGTGCACAGCGTCCTACTGCTGCATCATTGCAGTTATTGCAGGCCCTACTCTGGGCCTTTGTTGATTCTAAGGATTTATTTTCTCTTCCAGAGGGTGGCTTGCACACTCCTGTTTGGTGCTCCATCCCTTGTGACTGTTCTCATTACATAAAGCCTCAGTCAGACCTTATTCTTCCCTTTCAAACCAGGGGGGCTAGGCAGACCCAAACCACTTTGGTTTTGAGTACTAGGCTTTCACTTTTCTTGATTTGTCCTATTTCCCCACCCCCCCATCCCACACATATACTTATTTTTTCTCTGGGACCTGAATATTTTGGGGTCAAAGGGAAACATATTTAATTTTGTTAGGACCAGGTTGATAAATATGTCTAATATAAAGAATGTATAAGAATGGTGCCCAGAGTGAGACATCCAGGGAAAATTAAGAAAAGGACAAAGATATAAATGGCACATCCCCTGAGTGCTATCCCCACCTTCACCTATTTTCCACTCAGACATTTTCCTGAGCCTAATGCAGTTTGCCTATTTAGTCACCTTCAAGAGATTTCTCTTCCAGCTACTTATTCAGGCTTTCAGATGTGCATTCATCTAAACTTTTTGCATCCACATCACTCAGTCCTTTGTGGAATGCAGAATATCAAGGCTGTTATTTGGTGAGGCAGTGTTGTGCTGGGGAACAGGTTATGCAAGCATATGAGCTACGCATTTCCTTGCCTAAGGTGTTGAATTTCAATGCATTGGAAGTTTTTAAACCTGTCTAGAGCAACAGTAAGCTGCCTTAGAGTCTGCAACGGTGAAGAAAGGGTCTCCCGGAGAATGTAAATGGTCAGATGTACCTCTGCATGCCAGGAAGGTTGCCCTGTGTTGCAGTGTGCCCAGTTACACCTGTACTTTTTATTCACCTCCGCCAGGCACTTGCAGGACAGACTGTGAGTATTCAATGCTACTGTGCTTCAACACCCCTTAAATAACTTTTCCTGGTACAGAGAGAAACAGCTACATAAATTTTGAAGGATTTCTCAAGTAAGCCAGTCTGAACCAAAATTACATAGTTCCTCAAGATACTGCAGTCAGATTTTCTCCATCCTGAGCAACCGTCTTTTCTCCACCTGAGGGGAGACGAAGTGGAGAGGAGACACAACCTTAGAATGGAAATAAAAACATCAGTGATGCCAAAGCCTCAGGGCATGCTGGATACTCAGAAGATGCTGCAGAGCCCTTGAAATAAAGCTGCTTCTGACTCCAGTGGAAGAAAGCTTATACCAGAAGGACCTCACCTGAAAATCCCATCCTGCATTAAAGTGATGAGATATAAAATGACAGCTCTCCATGTTGCAGTCAACTAAGCATTCCTGGAAGATCCAGTAAATTAAGACAGATGCAAGATAACTTGGATTAGCTGCAGCAAGACCACTCTAAGCCACCAACTTGATGGGTCTCACCGAGAGACCTACTGTTGTGTTCTGAGGTTTCCCTCTGCTCTCTGGAGGATGTGGAAGGATATGTGGCTCAGCTGCACCCAAAACAGCTCAGCTCAAAGTACAAAAAGCTGCATGAGAAAACTATTACATACAATCAAAATTGAACACTTTTCCTCCTGGAATCAGGGAGGAGTGAGGAGCTGACATGGAAGTTAATTAACTTGCCTTTAAAATGTAATGATTTAATCCAATCCCACCAGATAAGAGGGTACTGGTCAGATAAACCCAACAACAGACAGAAATCTGTAGAAACCCAGCATCACAATACCACAATCAAACTTCACTGAACACAGTATGCCAGGGCATATAAACCTAGTAGCAACTGTAAAAGCAAAATTTAGGATGTGCAGAGGGAGCAAACAAATAAGCACTGATATTTTTTCCCTTTTTATGTCTTGCACAGTATGTGTTTGGTAATGCATCCGTGCCTGGATGTTGGGCTTTGACAGACTGCAGGCTGCTCCCAGCAGCACCTTTGCTGTCACTTCTACTGCAGCTCCCTGTGAGACTCCCTCTTGCACATCACCGGGGTGCTGAAAGTGCCCTTCCTCCTGCCTAGGGTGAGGGGGAAAGATGAAGAACTGTCAGCTGACAAGACAGGGAAATTGCTTTGGCTTTATGCTTTATGTAACAAACAGGTACTGGACTCTCTGTAACACCTCCTGTTGCCCTCACATGCCCTCCCTACAGCATCTCCCCACCCACTCCACCAGGCACGGATGTAAACTGTCCTGTCCAATCACTTTTTTTTTTTTTTCCTTCGTGCCACCATCAAGTAGCACACTTCTTCATCCTATGTTTTAGACTCTGTAGTCAAGATGTCCACAAAAATTTGCAGTCACAGAGCTGAACAACAGTATTAAAATATCTCCCCACCACAGTTTTTTTCTGTTAAAAAGGCTCCTGTCACAAAGATCACAGCCTGCATGTTATGGCAATTACAAAGAATAATGGTGTTGACTTAGGATTTTTTTTTTTTTTTAATGAAAACAGGGCAGTTAGCAGAGATGTTCATCTTGGAGCACTCTTCCAAATTTTCTCCTGACTACACAAGCCCAACCTCATCAGAATTGTGGGGAATTGGATGTGAATTGCCAGTATTAAAAGCATGCCCTGAGCTGGATGCAGGAAAGCAGGTGGCAGCTGGAGCTGTACCACCTAACATCTCACATCAATGAGATGATACTTTTGCAGGTTTTCACACTTTTTTGTAATATACAAGGCTTTTTTTCATGAATACCTACAAATGTTCTGTCTCATAGGGAGAATATCCTTCAACTGTATCATCCCCTCTTCATAGTTTTAGTGACTTTTATTTTTCTAATTTGAAAACCCCATTTTTTACATAGAAACAGGACATTTTGCTACAGTGCTTTGATGATCTCGGCACACTTTTGCTCAATCATAGATGTTTCACATGGGTTTGCTTTCCCAGCTTTGATTGTTTAGGCTCCTTTCTCCACCAGGTGATGCATTCATGCATTGCCTTTCCTTTACCATGAAAGGCAATTGGGCATATGACAAGACAGCCTTGTGCGACACTGTGTCATAAGAAAGAGGTTTTCATGCTCTTACTAGTCTTTGAAAAGGAGCAAAAATATCCAGAGAAGAAGATAACTTGAGAAGGAAGTTAAAACAATTTTCTCGGTTATTTTCCTTTTCTTCAGCTCTAATTCATTGCATGATAAGCAGAAACCAGGCAGGGCCAATGGACAGTGAATTTGGAAGACCCAGGAGAAAAAACATGACATCTGTCAAACTTAGAAATGCAGATAACAGATTATACTTGGCAAAGCACTGAGATAAGTTTTTTAAGCTCAGAAGTAGACATGGGCTCTGTATGGAAACCAACCTGGTCTCCTTTCAGAGATGAAGCACAGGAATTTGCAACTGGGGCAAGCAATCTGGGTGTCCTTTAACACTTGGGTGTGACACTGTGAGGTAGCATGTCTTCCATCATGATCAGAGACAGTCTGCTTCCAAAAATTATTTAGGATGGAGGAAGCGCAGTGCCCTTCTGGAAGGTAGATAATGAGGATATGGAGGGCTCTCAGGACAGACAAGCCCAGAAGTCTGCTTCCATTGAAGCCTTCTCAGGCATCCACAGAGAGCTGTTCTGTGGGGTGAGAGCTCAGTCAAGGTTTCTTGTATGCTGAGGTGAGTAGGGAAGTATTGACTGCTCAAAGCACACAGACAGCACATGAATGATCTCTGCCTATGCAGGATGTTTAAAATCTACATTCTGTCAGATTAGTGGTCTTCAGTGACAGGTTCCTCCAAGGTAAACCTGGGCTTGGCACAGCCTGCAGGTAATCCCTATGTTGTGATCAAAAGGGGAAACCCCATATTCTTCATGAGGAGGTCTCTATGGGTGTGCAATGGTATTGTCCTTTTTGCACAGGAGAGGCCATTTGCTGGACTTCTGTCATTAGACAGCAAGGTGGCTGACTGCCATGCAGATCCACAGAGCCAACCTGGCCTGAGTTCGCCACCAGGCATTTTTAAGACAAAGTTTCAGCTCCTATCAACTATCACTGCCCCACTGATAATGGGGTCATTTCCATTTGCATTAACAGAAGATCCTATTTAGATTTAATTACAGATTTGCTACACTCATGCCTTTGGTAATGCGACAGGACATTCAGGGATCTGGAGAGTAGATCAAAATGTGGATGTTGAAGCAATGTTTCCATCTCAGACCCACCTCTTACAGCAAACAACTAAATGCTCTTGAGAATGATCACTTTTGCTGAGATACACAGGCTTTAGTTTCTTGCTCTGAGGAGCTAGTTAATTTCTCACAGAAAAGACAGATATTATCATGAGCTTTTAGCATTTATGGATGCTTTATTTTAAAGTGCTGGTCTTCTCAGAAGCAGTATGGCAACCCTACAGAAATCCAGCCTGGAGTCTTTCAGATATTTTAGGCTTAGTGTGTCCATGGCTGATGGCAGATAATGTCTGGTATGTCCAGCTGGTATACCCAAGTAGGATCAGTTAGGTTTTTATAAACCAAGAGAAGTGTTAAGCACAAGAAGACAGAGTACAGTAAGTTCCTGACAAACAGCCACACAGAGTTCCTGCAGCAAGAGAGAAAGATAAATACAGAAAAAAAACTTAATTACAGACACTGTAAGAACCTCTATTAATATTTTAAAACATCAGACCATATAATCTTGTAAATTTTTGCCCTGGTCAAAGCAGAATCCTTTCTTCCTGTTGCTGGCAAAATAGAGTCCATCCTTGGCAAGAGTTTAACACTTACCAATGGCTCTTGCCAACAAAGGTTTCTTTGGTGTAAACACGTAAGGACACAGAGCAGAGAAAATGAATACTATCATCACTTTACAGGGGGGCAATTGAAGCCTGAAGGGAAGAAATTTGCCTTAGGTCATTGTTAGTCCCATCAGTGCTCTTGGTCCACACCACTTGTCCATTATTCTGTTCTGACAAACCCTGCCGTGCTTTTATGTGCTCCTTTTGGAATACTATTCCCACAGGTGAATGCTCCATGTTGGCAGGAACATCTTCCTGATGGGAAAACGCTCAAATTTAAATGGAAATGAAGCTTCACAGATATAAAAAGCCATAAGCACTTGCCAATTGTGATTGGCTGTGCAACAGGAAAAAAATGCTTCTCTCTCCTCAGGAAGGGAAAAAACAATTGATACATTTTCTGGAAAACTGTCTGCAAGATCTATCTTACAGCTTCCTTCTATATAGAAGTAAAATAAGGGTTTTTTTCCCTTTCACAAAGGCACTACAAGGAAGGAGAAGGTAGTAGAAAGGGCAACATGTCTTGGGAGACACTTCTGCCAGTGCTAGTGGAAAGGGACGAAGAAAATGAGCAACAATTGGTGACTCTCGCACCATCAGCCTTCACCAGATAATCTATAAATAACTTCAGAAGCAGCTGTTTCTTCACCATAAAGTGACTAACTAAGTGAATAATTTACTCATAAGGATCTTCTTTTCCTCAAACCTTCAGAAAAACTAGGGAAATAGAGAAATGCCATCACTTGCCCTGGGGCTCAGGGAGTCCACGTAACTTTGGCACAGGCAGGTGAAAGTCCACCAGCAGCCCCTCAGTATCCATCTGGTGAGGGGAGCATGGCAGAGAAGTGGTTTGATGAGAGGTTAAAAAAGGAGCATCCAGGGGGAGCAAAACTGGTTAAACATTCAGCCTTTCTCCCTTTCTTCTTCAGGAAGAGGGAAGAAGGAGACATTTGCCAGCATGCACATAATTGCTGCTTTCTCAGAGGTGACAGGTGAGCAGATTCATAAGGAAATATACCCAAGGCCAGAACAGTGTTTTGACACACATTACTTCAACCTGCTGATCCACTAAGTTTGCATACACACCACTTTCCAGTTGCAGCACACTTTTCCACTTGCCCTGTTTCTCCTGTGATGTTCCAGCACTAGTCAGAATAATCTTAACTCCATGGTGCTCTGGGTATAACTAAGTGTGCATGTAAAGAGAACATTCTACCTACCCGAGACAGAGGCAGAATCTTTTTAGGTAGCAAGATTTCTGGTCCTAGAAAAGAAAAAAATAAAAAGACACTAATTACTTTGAAAGTAAGTTTTCTGACTTCTAGGACATCAAACATTGAACAATTTATAAGGGTTTGCACACTACCAAAACTGAGCAAGAAGTAGAGACCCTGCGACACAGGAATTGAGTGATACAAGGAACTACTGGGGCTGAAAAACTCAAAAAAATTAATCTCATGAAACAAGGAGGTTTCCAGCTTGAAACAAAGAGAGATTGAGTGTGCCCTGCAAGTGCAGGTGTAAGGAGAGCAATGCAGTTCTCTTTTACCTGTTTCACCACATCTGTCTCCTGGGTGGAAGAGCTGGGGCTGTTGTCAACCTTCTTTATTTCTTGGCTGTGGAGAAAAAGAAACACCAACAGAGATTGCATCTAACTTGGCTCATTGCAAGTGCTCATTAACAAAAACAATAAAGCTACAGCAAGAGAAGGAGGTGCAACCTAACAGACGCCTTGGTTGTGGAGAAGAATTCCTTACTGGTTCCCATTACAAAGGCACTTGCATTAAAAAGTATCTCAGAGCAGCAGAATAAAAGATAGAGACTAGATTGATGGCCAAGCCAAGCAGTTCCTTTGAGAGCTTTGTAAGAAATACTTAATTTCTCTCTCCCCCCCAATTCCCTTAAACTTAAATCTGGTTTTACTAGACTGAACGTGTTTTGGTTTCTTTTCTCTAAAAGTACATGTTGCTATTTTTCATTTTGAACCTCTCTTTGACTGGTCAGGAGCAAGGACCTCAAGAGCATGGCGTCTGGGGACAGCTTTCAAAAAGCATCTGTCCCCAGCAGCCCCCTAGGCACTGGAGAACAAATAAAAATTCCCAAAATGCAGTCAGCTTTCAGGAGCAACAGCAAGGGCAAGGAGATGCACACAGCAAATTTTGTGGCCAAACACTGATATCACTTCACTGCCTCAACAAGATCAGGATTTCTGTTCCTTGGCAGTTTTTTTTGCTCAAACTCCCTCTTCCACCAAAGCACATGCTTTTATCTTGTGCATTCTTTTTCATCTTCTCCTTCCTTTACCTGCTTTCTGCTCCCGTGGTTTCTACTGGAATCTGCAATTCCTTTGATTTTTTTCTGTTAGCAGAAATAAAGAGAATTATTTTCATCATGATCATTTCAGAGCTGCTACATGAAACATCCCTCTGCTGCATGTTATCCAACCACCTAGAGAGAGCCTCAAACTACTTGTAGTGGGATATTATACCTTCTCATGTGTTTGTAAGCACCTAATTTGGGAACCCTTTTTACTTCGTCCATTTTCATAGGAGTTACTGCATGGAACAACTGAATTCATGGGTTCATCTTGGGTAGCAGACAAAACTAAGCAATCCTGAAATTGCCACACAGTGGTAAGAGATCAACAGCATAGAGCTAATGCTATTTAGATTATTTTATTGCAGGAAACTATTAGTGTTACTGGGTTTCCCCCATCAAATGTGCTACCATGGTGGCAAGGTAAGATCTGGTATTGTCTTCTCTGATGGCTTTGCCTGGTAGAAGCACCACAGTAATTAAAATAGATCTGTAGTGCCCCTCAGGTGTGGGGATAGCTGCACTGTTGCAAGCAGTTGATTTACTTCAGAATGCTTGTTGTTTTAAACTTTGTATTATAATTCATCCTCTGTTCTTGCAGTTAGTGCAGTGCATACATAATATCATTGCACAGCTCTTCTCTGCAGAACAAAGAGCATGAAATTGAATATCAAACTGGTTTAGAGAAGTGAAAGAGGAGCTTTAAAACTGGGCTCATAGTTCCTGCTGGCACATTGTACTTGGAGCTTAATTTGGGAGTAATTTCTAGAAGGAATATTTAACCCCTTGTGTTTTCTGGAGTTGGAGGATTTCTGCATTGAGGTGCAGTTAGGAAGGGGGAGAGTCAGAGTGAGAAGCCCAGTGTTGGGTTCTGTACTTGGATGTAGTGTTTTAAAATTCAGAAATCCTGTGTGACCTTGTTACTTAAAAGAAACTACAGACTAGTAGTGAGGTGAAGGGGGAGCATGGTTTAAGTGCCACTTGAACTCTGGCCATGAAGAGAGAGCAATTGCTCTGAAAATAAGCATGTAGCTAGCTGCAGGCTTTGCTGCTGCTGTTCAGGCTGCTGCTTTTTGCTTCTTACTCTACAAAGCAATGCTATGAACCTCTTACAGGTTATTAGGAAAGAGAATTGAAATTAATATCCAGGGTATGCCCGACAACTTTGGTCTACTATGTAAAAGATAAGCTACTCCTGGAATATGCTGAAAAATGAGATGGGACTTTCCAAATCTAAATGTCATTTACATTTCTGTGGTTGGGTGATTATGTGACAGAAAAATAAGCTGTTCTATATAAATATGGGGTGCTTGTTTGATACTGCATAAACCATATTAACTTAGAATCAATAGCATGTGGTTCACATATGGCAGATGTGGAAACATTCTGGATACTATGAAAAAGTAACACAGAATAGAGGGCATTGCTAATACTTACAACCCAATTAGTTCCGGGTGCTTGAGCTGATTGTGCAAGTGGTTTAATTTTATCTGTATGTCCTTAAAAGTTCAAAGGAAAAGCAAATAATCTTAGTATTGGTCCATCGGTCTGGTGTGCAATAAAAGTCAAGTCAGAGCTTATTAGCATGAGATCAGCACCAGTGCTGCCCTTGCAGATATTATGTCCTGCTCTCCCAAATTGGGTCTGATAGAAATCTACAGGAATCTGCCCTCCTGGTATTAGTTTTATATTGCAGTAACTTTCTGGATGACTTATGTTCCAAATAATACAAGGTTAGTTGTTTTAAAAATGCTCTTGCTGGTTTATAGACTATGGTTTGAAAAACTTCTAACCCAAAACTTCTCAGTGTTGCATTATTTTTGTATCCTGGCCTACTCTCCATACTCTTACCTAGATTTGACTCTATTGCATTTCTATCTGATGCTCTTGTAATTACCTTTGTAAAAATATTCTAGAATGGTGATGGTCTAAATGAAGAAAGAGCACATACTGTTATATTCAATAAGATGCCATACCTTTAAGATTTGTTCCTGTTTTATAATCAATTCTATTCCTTTCAATATTCTGGTTTTTTCCTAAAAACCAATAAAAATTATAACTTGTTAAGGGAAAAGTTTTAATATTAAAATAACTCTTGGTTGCTTTTTCAATGTAAAGACAGTACTAAAAAGCTACAAACCAGCACTTTATAGCCATCAAACATTTATCAGAAGTGAGGATTATGTGATCACGCTGTGTGTTTGACAGTCTTTCTAGCCCCCAAAATTGTGGTTGGTCTCAGCAGTGAAGAAAAATCTTTCAGAAATAAAATTTCTATCTGTTTGGTAAAAATAGGCAGCAGGATAGGAGACAGAAGCTGAAGCTGGTGTCCATGCTGAGATAAATGCTTTGAGGGAGGCTATAACTTTTATCAGACTCAGAGGATCTACAGAGGCAAGCTGCTTGTGACCACTGGGAAGGCACTTTTTCATTATCAGCAGGAACCAGTGCTCTGCAGTGCCTGCATTACATGTCAGATGGGTGTGACAGGCAGCTCACTGGGGATCAGAGGTGCTGCAGAGTCACCTGCAGTCCTGCTTAGCCATGCTGGTGTGAGCTAATGCTTGCAGGCATGGTAGCAGGGGGGGCAACAGCCTGGGCAGTCATGGACTTAAACAAGATGCCAGGCATTAAACAAGCTCCTGGCTCTTCTGTCACCACAGACACTGCATGGGGCTCATTAACTTGTAGGATGCAGAACACCCTGAGCAGAAAAACATCCTGAGGAGTAGGGGAGTGCAGGAAAGGCCTGAAGGTTGGTGGGACAGGAGCTGAGTGTGAGCCCCCAGGGTGCCCTGGCAGTGAAGAAAAGCAGCACCTCTCACCCCTGTGAGGCCTGAGGGAAGGGGCTCTCTTCCTCCCTTTGGCACTTTTTAGACTTTTTTTGTGGATGCCACATTCCCCATGGCACCTGATGGATGTCAATGAACTCTGGAAAGGCCACGTAGTGCCCAGGAGGATGGAAAGGCTATGTCCCTGGGGTTTTTACAGCCCAGCTGGATGCAGCTCTGAACGTCATTCTCTGAGGCTTGTGTAGGAGGTCAGACCAAACAGCTCCCCCCATCTCACCCTTCTCACCTGAAATATTCTGTCACCTATTGACTCTGCTGACTCATAAATCAAGATAGCTTGGTTTATGGAGGCCTTTCCTATATAAAGGTGTTACTTTTCTGCAGCTTTGCATGAAATCACAGACATATGCACCATTTCAAAACTTTACTGTAGATTTTGTTATAACATGTGCTTGCATTTAATTGTTTTGTTGGGAAAAAAGATCAACTGTTCCTACTTACAAAAAGAAACAAGCAGCCAGTCAAGAGGAAGAGGAGAGGCAGAAAAATTAATTTGTAAGTCAAAACACTCTGTTTTGTTTAGCACTGCAGTTTTTCAAAATCTTATGATAATTGGAGAAGTATGGAAGATTTCAGTTCTAGAAGGCTAATTAAAATCCCAGTTGTGTGTTTAGAAACCCAAGGCACCTTCCACTAGAGAGAGAAACCAAGGTGCCAGCTACCCTCATGCTTGTATTTATTCCTGTGGTAAAACACAAGAAGAAAGCCTCTTATGAGGAAGTCATGCTTGTGTCCACAAAATAGGAGATTAGGAAAATGTACATTGAACTGTTTAGCTTTTATTAACCAGCTGATATTGTGAAAGAAAGGTGGACTGTATAAATCTCTCTGTGGACAACTTGTTGTGTGCCTTGCAACCAAATAATTTGGGATCTACCTTGATCAGCATTAAAAGAATCCCCAAATACTCAGTAAGTCACAAGTTCAAATTTGCTGTTACTCATCCAAAAGTCTGTTTTTTAGTACATCAGAGACAACACTCAGGGACAGCACTGATGAGGGAGTTTTGTCATGCCAGTAATAGCCAGCAAAATCTTTGCTGTGTCCTTTTCTGGACCGAGTTGCACATCACAGAGGTGCCCTGACATGATCTTCATTGCTCCAGGGCAAGTCCAAGCTTACAATCCATTTTTAATAATTTTATGGCTGACCCTCACACTCTTTCATCACAAATCATACCTATTTCTTTCTTCACAAGACCATTTTCATACCTTCATAAGTTTCTCATTCATTTCTTCCAGTCTTCTCAATGGCTCCTGCAAACACACATGTGAATAAAAAGGGCTAGCAGTGGGTGAGGGTGGACAGAATAAGACACAAGGCAGTCGCAGGGTTAGTAAGATGGTAGACCAAACACAAGTCTTGATGTATATTTTTAATGTCTCAATAACTAATTATAGATATTCTTACAAATCATATCCTTCCTATGACAGTTATTTGGGTTTAAAAGAAGACGGATGAAATGTGTTCATGTATGTCTATGTTCATGAATTCAGCCTACAACCCATTCCATACTGTAGTTATACACAGAAACCAGTGGAAGAGCCAGCTGAATAAGAAAAACATCCTTGTGCTTGTTTTTTATCAAGAGTAGCAACTCTCATCTCTGGTGTTATTGTGCTTGTGTCTAAGCTGAAAAGCTTGTAAATGAGGAACTGGATTTTTCCTTTTGCATGTGAAACACCTGGTGTACCAAATGCTATCCCCTGGTTGAGGACCTGGTTGAGGTTAGTTCTGGGTTTTTTTTTACCAGCCAATGTGTGTTCCACCCACATTCTTCCCCAGAAAAATGCTCTTTCTCAAGTTAACCAACCCTTGAGAAAAAGGGGTATCAGGACATTTCTGGGCACCAAGTAAAAATGTGCAAAATCTTTGTGCTACAGATTTTGTGAAATCATTATTAGCAGGATAAGTTATAATTTGACCACTTGCCTGCAAATGTTTTATTTCCTCTGAACACATAATATGTTGATGCTTGAGTAATTTGTATTTATGGGATACAGGAATCTAAAAATTGAAATTAAATATATGTCATGAAAAATTTTAAAAATACATTACTAAGAACAATAAACGCAGTGAAGAGTAGGGTTTTGCCTCCATTGTCTCTATAGAAGGATTATTGATTCTTTAGACCTGTGTGTTTTGTTCATAAGTGACAGAAAGGTCCCTTGTGAAGCCTAGTCATGGAATCAACTTGCACAAAAATGTAAAACTTTCTAATTGTCTTTGCAGAAACAGCCATTTTAGTTATGCTTCCCATCAAGGACAGGATTTTCAAAACATGCCTGAAACATTAAGATAACAATAGGTGTCACTTAAGAACACTGGAAAGATGAAGGCTGTTCTCAAGGTAAATCCTCAAATACTTTAAAACATATTTGGCATTATTTTCCAGTTGTCTTTAATTGTCAGGAAATTCACAGCATTTGGAAAGTACATAATGTACGTACTTTTTTTCCATTTAGCTAAAGTACAATATTGCCTGGTCTCACAAGCTTCCTTTTGACATCTTGCTGTCAGTAAATATATTTGTCTGTGATTGCATGCATGCTCTGCCCCCTTTTCTGCCCAAAAGTACACAAAACAGAGGGTGAAATTTCAAATCCTCTGGAAAAATTCTGCCATCTGCAGTGAGACCAAGGCAGTATAAATTACTTTCTTGCATTTTCACATGAATCAGCTGCAGTTATTACAAAGACATTTTGAGGTTCTTGGCCAACAACCCATTAGAAGTCTCCATCCTACCTCCTTCATTTGCCTATCCAATTCTTTCTTGTCCACTGGAGAAGAGAAGCCTGCATCATCTTTCTGTCCCATCTTGGTCTTTGGGGGCACAGGTGATGTCTGAAAACTACAGAATTAGAATGTCAGGTGGAGGGTTACAGCTTGGATCACTTTTCTAGTTGGATGAAAACAGGCAAGGCAGAAGCATTAAAACAGAAATCCAAATGTGACCATACCTTTTGCATTTCATTCCTGTTCCCCCAGGAACTGCAAAAATGCTTTTTGTAGTTACATGACATGATGATAAAATAACTGAGTCAAGCCCTCTAATAT
This sequence comes from Regulus satrapa, assembly GCA_013396955.1. Lineage (NCBI taxonomy): Eukaryota > Metazoa > Chordata > Aves > Passeriformes > Regulidae > Regulus > Regulus satrapa. The sequence continues at coordinate 509,366 of VWZN01004553.1, read as the reverse complement.
AACACCACTTTAATCCTATTTTTGACCAGTGAATATTTTGGTGAACTTTCCAAAACATTTTGTTGCATTCACATTTTTCTGCACTTTTTCATTGTTTAACTCATCAAGAAAAAGGTGCACCAAATATATAAGGAACAACCTTATCTCACATTTATTTTAACTGAACAAGAAGGAGGAAGCTGACAAAAGCTCAGAAAAAAAACCAAAACCCTGTGTTTTCCTGGTGAGATTTCAGTGGTCTGGGAACTGCCTGTACTTCTGCTCGGGCCTACCTTACACACAAGAATGTCTGCTTCACAACCTTGCTATGCTAGGTACTCTGAAGTTGTGTTATAGAATCTTACAATCACAGAATCATAGAAAATGCTGAGTTGGAAGAGGTTCATCAGGACCATTGAATCCAGCCCCTGACCCTGTGCAGGTCATGCCAAGAGTGACACCATGTGCCTGAGAGCACTGTCCAAATGCTTCTTGAACTCTGTCAGTCTGATTCCCTGGGGGGCCTGTTCCAGTGCTCAGCCACCCTCTGGGTGAAGAACCAACTTCAGGCCATTCCCAGGTCCTGTCACTCATCACTGGTACCCGTCCCCCCTATTTGCCTCATGAGGATGTTGTAGACTGCTCTGAGGTCTCCTCCTCTCCTCTCCTCTCCTCTCCACTCCTCTCCTCTCCTCTTTTCTTCNTCGACCCAAATAGACCCCTATAGACTCCAATAGATCCAAACAGACCCCCATCCATTCTTCATATGGTTTCTCTCCACCCTTCCCCACCCTTGTGGAGCTCCTTTGGACAGCTTAATGTCTTTTTTATATTGTGGGTCCCCAAACTGCCCCCAGAACTCAAGGGGAGCCCACCCAAATGCAGAGTAAAGGATGGCAATCCCTTCCCTTGTCCGGCTGGTGATGCTATGCCTGGTGCACCCCAAGACATGGGTGGCCCTCCCAGCTGCCAGGGTACTGCTGACCCATCTTTAACTTGCCATTGACCAGGACCCCAGGTCCCTTTCTGCAGGACTCTTCTGCTTTCCAGCCTCTCATTCCCCAGTCTGTCCACACAACCAGAGATGGGTTGCCCCATCCCAGGTGCAGAATCCAGCATTCACCCTTGTTAAACTTCATATGGTTGCTGATTTCGCATCTCTCAAATTTGTTGAAGTCTCTCTGCAAGACCTCTCTGCCCTCAAGGGAGTCAGCAGATCTTCCCAGTTTAGTGTTATTTGCTTTCTGCTTGCACTAGAAGATAGAATAATGAAGGAATTTGCTCAGGTTGCACCGACCTTTTGAAATCTTGATTTTCACTGAGAGGCTGCTTCTTTTCATCAAGAAGTTTGGAATCCATCTTGCTGAGATCTTTGCACTCTGTGGATGAGGTCACATCTGAAAGCAGTATCTTTCTACAAAAACATTGCACAGAAAAATCTGTTGTTTCACACAAAACACTGTGTCGTGTCCCATCTCCTGCAGAGCTGGAATGAGATGCTCAGGTGGACTATATAATTTGCTCTCCCAAATTTTTCATGTCTGGCAGACTTCACAGTGGGTTGTCTCATATATTTGTAATACCAGATTTTTTCAGATGTTGAGACAGGCTGGTACAAAACCAACCTCATACCAAGCTCTAATAGAGCAGTACAGTTTATTTCATAGCACCGGATGCCATAAAACTGGAAAATGCAAACACAAAACCCTTTGGCTCTATTCCTTGTTTTTAAGCCACAGTAAGTCTAGTTTTCATTCTGGTACTTTAACTGTTGAATTTATCCCTATTTCCTTTTTTTTTTTTTTTTTTTTGACAGGACATTTGGGCATATATAGGCTTGAGGCTGTCATACAGAATATAGGGGGCTCTGCCAGAAAGAGCAGTCCCCATTCAGGCCTTGGCTAGAAGGTCATCACAGGCACAGGACTACATCCCAGGCCTCAAGGGATGCCGCAGGGGAGGAGACTGCAGAAGCTCACTCAGCTCCTGCTCAGCAGAAGTGTGTGAGACTGTGAAACAATTTGGCTTTTTTTCCCCCTTGATCTCAAACACAAACACTGTTTAAATTCTGCACAGTCTTTCAAGGACAAAGCAGTCTGAAGAAAAGGAGCTTTTGGAGGTATTTCCCACAGATAATTCACCCACCCTATTTATACAGCAAAGGGATTGAACTCTTCCTCTGGCATTCACAGCAAGGATGACAGATATAAACTGCAGGAGAGATTTGGGACAGCTGCCCTTCTGAGTGCTACAACTGCGTGGCTGCTGCTGTGAATGCAGCCTGCAGCCCTGTAAGGGTCTATGGGCAGGACTGGGGGCTGTGCAGCAGGGCATAGAACCAAAGTAACCCCCACTTGCTCCAAATGAATAAATGTATTTACAGGATGAGAGGGAAAAGATGGGGGTGTACACAAGGTGGCAGAGGAAATATGAGTACCTCAGTCCAACAGTGTGAAACCTCTGACATAAACAAATTTTTTGCTGAACATGAGAACAAGATGAGAACAAAGATAAAGGAGGTTTCACACAGCACCTCTAAAACGCAGGATAATCCCAGATAATCTAGACACTCATGCTTTAATCCTAAAGAGGATAACATCCCACACCTTCTCTTCGCTCTAAACATTGCTTGATTTAAGCAGCTTTATGAACCTTGAATCTTCCCAATTTGGCCATCCAGGCAGAGAAACAACCTTAGATTTTTACAAGTTTGTTTTCTGTACTACTCAGAAAATATTTGCACTGTGGAGGGGAGGAAATGAAGGTCCAGAGGGCCTTGAGACATGCTTGTATCCTATACCACCTTTAACCAAAATTCACCCCTATGAGACAAGAAAGAAGAGAAACAAATGTAGCAAAAACACACACAAAAATTTCCAGAAGCCTTTTCTACACTTTCACACCATTCTGCCAGGCGGACTTACACATCACCCAAAAAGCTGGATCCTGCACCCAAAACAGGAAAAAAAAAAAAGCAAATTAAGAATTAAGAAAAACACAGAGTAAAAAGTAACAGCTAGAACTAGAGGCCAGTCAGCCTTATTAATAATAGATTCTTTTCCAAGCATAGTTCCAATTATGTTGGGGGTGATACCAACCCCCCCAATCCCTTGGCTACAGTGAGGTGGTGCAAAATAATAGTTTCCTAATTGACTGACAGTGCTCAGTATCTTGTCCTTGTATTTCTCCAAGAAGAATCAGTGTTGCTCCCAACTGAAAAGTCCCTGCCACAACCCCTACAATGACAGAGCCCCAGATGTGGCTTTTGCACTTGTGGGTCTGGTGCAAGTAGCTTAGATTTACAGTGTCCTTGATGGAGGGGTATTTCCCCCATGGAGGTGGCAGAAGGGTGAGTGCTGTGTAGTGTGAATTGAGCAGGGCAGGCAGGGCTGCTCTTCACACTGCCCCCTCAACTCCACCGCAGCTTCCAGCCCCACTGCCCCACCTGCAGAGTTTTGATCTTAGGGGTTTCATCCTTTGGCAGCTCACAGATCCTGAACCCTCCATGCACCCCATAAAGCTTGTTGATTTGGGCTTGTTATTTTTCACCTTTGCTCTGAAATTTCTTTCTCCTGACAATCATTCTCCCAGGTTCCTGTCCCATCATTGTCACTATTAATTCTTGTTGTGAAGGGTGTATATAATTTCCCTCTTTGATTCTGTCAGCAAAGCAGCTAAGCTGCTGGAGCAGAGATTGCTGGAGCTGGAGCAATCAATTTTTTAACACAGGACTGCTTCATATTCAGGACCCAGTTCAAGAAAGCACTTAGGCAAAGGAATAATGACCAGAGTGAATGGGAATAATAGCACTTAAAGTTAATTGTGTGCTTTTAAAATTAGGCCTTATATCATGCCAATCAAATAATTAATCCCCTCAATTACAAGCTCCTGCTACCAAATACATGCCCTGGACTTCCTTTACTCAAAAGGGGAAACATGCAGCTACAGCCTTGAAAAAGCTATCAACATTCAATAGTAACACAGCAGAGACTTAAAATAATGTTGGCTTACTCCTTGCTAACTTTTACCAAGCAGAAAATTCAGTGTGCCAGTACTTCAGTGGCAGTCAGTCAAGTGCTGTAATGAGCAAATGGACTATATATTAAAAGCTAAAGAGGCAATTTATCTCCTCCCTTGAGACAGTCTCAGTGGAAATGAAAACTAAGTATTTTTTGACATCACGAGTCCTCAGATTTCTAGTATTCATCACAGTAGGTCCATCAAAAAGTAATCTGAGTGACAGAAGGATTAACTGTGCAGGGAACAGCAGGAAAGATGGGATAATATCTGCAACATAATGCACATGAAGCTGAAGGGAGTGATTAGAAGTGATGCATCTTTGTGAAGCCAGATATTTTTTTACACGGGCATAGTCTACAAGCAAGATCATGCAACTAACTACCTCAGAGCTCTTGCTGACCAACAGATGATATCTATTAAATTAAGCACAGAAACTTCCTAAACTAAATGGAAGAATTTATTATCTAAACCATGTGCTTCTATAGAAGACAAATGCAATGTCAAAACTTTCAACTTTTTCAACAAAACCTGTGTGATGGAGAAAACATGTGATCCATCTGTGTTTGAAGTGGTTGAACAGCAAGCTGCTAGCTCATGACAGCTTCATTTGCCATGCTGTTGATGAGGTCTGTTTTGAGCAGCCCAGCTAGGCTGTCACTTTTCAGAGACAGTCTCTGAGGAGCTACAGATGCTAAAGTTAGATGTGGTGCTACATGCTAATGTATGAGATCCAATAACCTGGATCAAATTATTGCTGCAATCCATGTCTGACCAGCTGGAGCTGGCATTATTTCCACTAGTCCCCAAATTAATTTCTCAGTTTAATTTTAAATGGAAGAATGATTTTGCTGTTGCTACTGATGCTGTTTTAGATTCATTCTGAGTTTGTTTTGGTGCCTGTTTGCCTTTTAGAGATATGCTGAGTCCCTGCATCAGCTCCTGGGGATGGGCTAGTGTAGTGCGCTGAAGACTTCTTTTGAAGTCCACCTGTCGTGAGTGCAAAATGGGAACCAGAGAACTGGCTATCATGGCAATTTTCACTCAGTTTTTGTTTTTTAGGTGTGTGATGTGTTAGGAGAGAGCAGTTGTTTTTCGTTCAGACATCTAAAACCTGTATTCAATGGGGTTCAGCTATGGACTGCAAAACAAGTCTGTCAAAATGAGGATATTGCTATGTTTGTATATGTACGTGAATATATGCATGTAAAACACTAGGGAGGTAACAAAATATTGCTGCCTAAAATAAGATACTTTTGGCTTGGTATCCACTTCTAAGAAGCCCTAGAGATGGGAATGGCATCTAGCCTTTCAGAAAGAACCCATGTTTTAACTACAGAGGTAGTGGGACTGAAGCCTTAAGGCTTTTTTTTCCCATAAGCAGGGTGATACAGTGAGCAGTGACTGCAGCAGTGATGGTATAGGAGGTGAGACAAGAGACCTAGGTAATTAGAATTGTCTTAGCTCAATTTAAAACAGCAACAGGTATTTCCTTGAAGAGGCATTGTCTTAATTGCCACCTTAGACTACCAGCTCTGTCAGGCTGAGTGATCAACTCAGCAATGCACAAAACAGATGGGGTTCTCCTGCTGAACCCCAGTCCTCAAGCACATCCACAACTGCAGTTTGAGCAGCTGTAGCTCAGGTGAAATATGTTTAGGTTTAGCGCTCAGCTGACTCAGTGGAAAGTATCAGCCTGGTTATCGTGTTCATTGGCTCTCCTAAAGATAACACCCAAACAGCATGACTGATGCTAATAAGGGAGGCAGAGTCTTCAGGATGAGCCTCCCACCCAGATATGGGTAGCCCTAACAGCTTGCAGGCAGCTGTAGTCCATTCTCCCAGCATTTAGAAAACTGGAAATGCTGTCTCCCAAATGGAGGAACATGGCTCTAAAAAAACACTAGACAAGAGAGAGTTGGCTTTGCACTGCTCAAATTTCCCCATTCCCTGAATTTGTGTGCCTGATTTTGCAGTCTCAGTGGTGTCATATTCCTGACTTCATGCCTTTACTTCTAATTCCTTTTTCTGCTTGTGCTCCTTTACACGTTATGGCTGTCTTCCTTCTTTGAGACAACTCTGCTTCTTTACAGACCACAAATTTCACTCTGTGAAAGTACTGAGCTGCCACTCACAATCCCACAGAGGACAGCCCTCCCATCCTCTGGAGGAAGGTCAAATCTTGTGGTTACCACATACAGAGGGCCTCACTTGAAAAAAAGCAAGGGTTTCAACTGTTTTGTGGTACAGATATCTGTCCCATTTGTGCAGCTGAATGGTCATTTAAATGTCATTTGTACAGAGATTTCTCATTTGTGTATGGGTATAAAACCTCCAAATCCGAGTTCATCATTGCTCTGCACCCATCATGACCTCTCAAAATTGAATTTCATTGTTTATTCTATGATTTTATTTTTTTTAATTCTGTGCTGTGTTCAATTCTACTCAGAAAAGGATGTCTGCCATGAATGTTCAGACAGTGGATGCCTGCATTTTTCTTTTAGTAGACACAGTGCTTAAAGTACTTCTGCTTCTCTTCCATGTTGTTGGAAAGACTTGATTTTCCTTTAGGGTTTTCTTGTTTCTTTTTTGGTGGGTTTTAGGTTAGATTTGGCAGCTATGAAAATGAAATGCTAACATCTGAACCGGAATGAAAAAGAGGGATATTTTTATGTCTTTCTTGGATTCTCTTTCAACACAAAGAGTTACCAGGTGCATGTTCCAATGCTTAAGACTGGAACCTTCCCAGCAGAGCAAGACCTCTGTGCTTGTTCCAGGCAAGGAGACAGACAAAAGATAACTCTAAAAGATAAAGCTTTGGAGTTCCTTGCATTTACAATTTTCTTCACAAAATTAAGTCACACACTTCTGCAGGAAAGGAGCTGACATATTGTAAAATTTCAGAATATATCTCTTGCTTTTAGTGGTTTCACTGCTTTTAGTATCTAATCTACCTTTCTTGTGATTAAGCTGCTTCCATTTTCTCACTGACCAAAGACTTTTTGACCAGGTTTCACTGATTAGCAGCACTGAAAAACCCAAATGGCAAAATTAGATTGATAGTTTCCTCAAAACTAGCTCTCTGCCCTTACACAAACTTGCCCCAAAGCTGGCCACTGCAATAGCAGAAGTAAAGGTTACTTTCTATTTCACTCCTAGCACAGCAGACAAACTTTGTCCTTCAGACACTGGAGCAAAAAGCATGTGGTCCTGCACTATGGGCAATGTCCCTTCTTGATATTTATAACATCCCCACCAACCGAGGTCTTTCTACGATTTCTGTGATAAACCCTCCAGAGTATCATTGTCACAGAGGATAACTCAAGGCTTGAGCAGCTGTTCTTGACCACTGCATATTGTGCCTTGTAGAAGATACAAGAAATATTTTTAAAACAAATCCAGACCTCCTCTGGCTTATAAAGGTCAGCTAAAATCAACTGTGCTCTATTTTAACAGGAATCAATAAACTTTTTTCCTTTAAGAAGGCAATTCATTGACTTTTCTGTAGAAGTTCAATAATCTTCTCAGTGTTCAAATAATCTGCACACAATTCACTAAACTTTGATTCAAAGGGAAAAAATGTTTAAGAAAACAGTAAAAAGCAATGCAAACAAGCATGACTGTACTGAGCACATCTGATAAGGTCTAAGAACAGGGAGAAAATTTGTACAAATTCCTGAAGACATCTCTCTTGTAAACTGGGTTGACACCTTGGTACTGCAACTCCTCAGCCTCCTTTCAGTCTCCCTCATTTTAGACTGTTCTGTATTTCTCATTCACAAAACATTCCTGGATTGATAAAAACCACAAAGGGCCATGGCTGTTTCTGTCTTTTAAAGTCTTATTGACTCTCTTCCTCTTCATTGCTCAAATAACTTCTCAGGTTGTCTGATCTGCTCTCAGCAAAACACCATGGATATTTGTTTACAACTCCCATTTTCCCCACGTGCAGGCATAGTCCTCACAGACAAGCATTGCTGCACAGAGTAGGAAACAACACTTAGCTGAAGACTGACTGGCTCAAGCACTTTGGTGCTGCTCATACTTTCTTCTTCCCAGTAAGACAGACATGAGATTGAAAGGAGTTTGCAGCCTGTGGCATGGCACATCTAACAGATATTGGGTTGAACTTCTGGTCTGTTAATGTGCAGCTTCTGGGTGCTAGAGAAAGCCCATGATAACTCAATTGGCAAATTCTGAGCTCTGTTATTGTTCTGATTATAAAAACTTTTTACAACTAACTAGGAGTTAGGAGAATGCTTTAACGTGTTCATATGCTTTTAACCCTTCAAATGTTGATGCTGTTGAGCTGAAAAACAATCAAGTGTTTCTCATCTGAAAGAATAAGATTGGGAAAGAACAAGAAAGAGAAGGAAAGACTGATCAATCAGGAGTTGCAGGTCTGTTTTTATGGTGACAATGATTTTGTCTTCACACTTGACCCCATATCCCTTTTCTGTCCCATTCTGCTCCATTGATATATGTTATCCATAATCCTCACGCTGAGGTGTTGTAAGACTCTATTAGAACACAAAATAAAAGAACTAGACATCAAATAGAAATGCCACAAAAGTTAAATATTATAGTGGTTGCGTATTTGCTTGAACTTTTTCTCTCTCTTTATGGATCTGTAGTTAGTGGGAAACTTGTAGGTCTGCTGCTTTTCTCTGGAAGTGGCAGTGTGAACCAGGCAGTTTCCCTTGTAAAGACTGAGGAGGCAGTTGAAAGATGATTTCTAGTGTAAATTACTAGCATGTGACCATGGCATGGTAAAAAATTACTCCTAAAATCACACAGATGAGCAGCAGCTGTTGACTTAACTACTGTATATTGTACTACCTACCTGAAGGATGTTTCACTTTGCAGGAGGTACGGACATGTCTGTGCCTACAGGTATGCAGCCTTGGAAGACGTTGCAGCAGGGCTGCTAGCTTTTGTGATGCAAAGAATGGACTTGGAGGTGAGGTTCCATGCCCAACAACAGCCTTCTCAACACACTCACCAGAGCCCATTGGGTAGCCAGTAATCATAGAATCATAGAATCACAGAATCATGATCATAGAATGGCCTGCGTCGCAGAGCAACCTTAAGGCTCATCTAGTTCCAACCCCTCTGCTATGGGCAGGGAAATGTTTCACAAGACCAGTTTACTGAGAGCTCCATCCAAAATGGCCCTAAATACTCCCAGGGATGGGATGTTCATAACTTCCCTGGGAAACGTGTTCCAGTGTCGCACCACTCTCACAGTAGTAATCAGTTTCTCTGTAATATCTAATCTACACCTTTCCTCTTTCCATTAAAAGCCATTGACCCTTCTCCTGTCACTACTTGCTCTTGTAAAAGCCCCTCTTGATCTTTCTTGTAGGTTCCCTTCAGATACTGAAAGTTGGCAATTAGGTCACTCTGAAGCCCTTTCTTTTCCATTCTTAACAATTCCAATTCTCTCAGCCTTCCCCCATAGGAGAGGTGCTACATCTCTTTGGATTCACTCCAATAGTTCCATGTCCTTCCTCTGCTGGAGGAGACCCCAATGCTGAACAGGCTCTCAGCAGAGAACAACAAAGGGACAGAATCCCTTCCCTGGCCCTGCTGGCCACGCTGCTTTGGATGCAGCCCAGGACTCGTTTGGCTTTCTGGGCTGCAAATGCACATGGCTGGGTCATCTCCAGCCTCTCATCCACCAGCAGCACCCCTAAGTCCTTCTCCCCAAGGCTGTTCTCCATCAATTCATTCCCCAGCCTGTGCTGATGCCAGGGGTTGTCCTGACCCAGGTGCAGCACCTTGCATTTGACCTTGTTAATGCTCATGAGATTCTCATGGGCCCACTTCTCCAACCTGTGGAGGTAGCTGAGGATGGCATCCCATCCTCCAGGTGTGTCATGCACACCTCTCAACTTGGTGTCATCTGTGAATTTTTTGAGTATACATTGGATTCCTCTATGTGAAAAATGGACCAAAGAGGAAAAAAAAAAAAAAAAAAGAAAAAAAAAAAAAAGATGACCAACCACATCCTGGAGTGCAGTAACAAAAACATGGGCAGATCTTATCTCTCTGCATGTACTTCATGAGAGGCAGCAGAAAAAAAAATGATGTGTATGGTTCTCAGAGATGATTAGATATGGGACAAGATGCAATGGATATAAGATGAAGCATGGGAAATTCCAGTTTCCAATTTCCCCAAATGTTATGGGAAAAATCTACAGTATCAGAGCTGTCAAACTTTGGAACTAGAGCCTGCAGATTATGTGACCTCCATTTTTTGAGCTATTCAAACTCCTCTGGTCCGAGCACTGAGCAACCTGACACAAGCCAGCCCTGCTTTGAGTGCCTGGTTAACACAGATGACCTGCAAAAATTCATATCCTGTGTCCTAGAAATATGCAAATAGATTAGTCTTGAAGAAAATGGACAAAGCTGCATTCCCATTAAAAGTGCAAATTTGCTTCTCAAAAAATCAAATTCTCAGGAATATTTAATGCTCTACATAACTGCTGAGGAATAGCAGCTTCTTAAAAACCCATAGCTGCTTTTTGCTTGAGACAAGAGTTACTGGATTTCACAAGTCAATGTGAGAAGTTTTTTTCTGGAAACCTTCCTTCCATTTATTGAAAGGCAAAATATAGTCTATAGGTTAAAGTATGAGACACATTAGGTGAAAAGTAGTCTAATTCTGACTCAGTAGCAGACTTGTTAAGTAACTGAAGATAATGTCTGAAGTCTTTCATGCCTTTCATAGCATTTAGGACTAGCAGGCTATTACACAGATGAGAAATATTCAACACTATTTTTAATATTTTGCATTTGGGTGTCATGGAAAATATTGCTGTACTTTTTATTTAAGGAAAGGTATTACGGTATCTTTTAAACATTGAATTTGCTGTAATTTTAAAATGGTAGATCACTAAAAGAGTATTTCTAAGCTTAACTTTGTTATTGGAAAAACAACTTCTTTATTAAACCTTGAAAAAAGCAGATAAACATTGTTAGGGAAAGTATTATATTTTCTACAACTATTGCTTCTTATCTTGTGGAATCTTAACATGGGGATAGGACAGAACATTTAATGAGCTTTTGGGTTTAAAAGTCCCCAAGCATATGCCCTTAATTTGGAAGAAAGAGAACATCCTTATTCTGAACACTTTTATTATTCACACTGAGCTCCTGGGAATTCAACATCAAGATTTTGAAATATGAGTTTTGTCCTACCCTGCTACTTGTTGCATGGCCAGGTTTTGTAGCAATTCTGTCGTATGACTGATAGAGAATGACTTTTTGAAATTAAATGGGGTCAAGGAATAATTGCAGCTTTGCGGGAGTTGCACTGACAGATTTCTGGTAGCAGATGTATGAAATGGATACAATTAAGAATAGAGCCAACAGTGTCTTATAAAGATGATCATGATATCTCATACCAAATTCACCCCACATTTTTCTTCTTTTCACATGTTTTCTTCTCCTCATGCATAAAAAGTTTGAGTCAGTACTTTTCAATTATAAAACAACTGCCGTATACAAAAAGGATATGCAGAGTGTATGCTTACATCTCCGGAAGAATACTGTTTGATTAAGAGATAGAAGCATTTTAGGAAATTTTCAGCCTTTCAGTATGCCCAGCTTCAGGGTTGCTGCAGACATTTTATCACTGTATCCTGAGGAAAGTTCCTGCAAGGGCTGTCAGATCTCCTCTTAGGTATTATCTGAGCAACTGAGAAAATCCTGTTGAGAGGCTAAGTGGCCTTCATACCACAGGAGAGAGATACCTATGTCTCTATATATCCACAAATACATACTCCCATGTGTTATTTCCACTTTCACTACAGTTAGTCCTCTTTCTTTCACCTGTAGTCATTTACAAGAAAAATACGTTTTTCAATAACTGAAAATACTTAACATATATTGAACAAAACAAAACACATCCCTGTCAATTAACTTAATAAAGGAGATGATAACAACTGGTCCAGTCCTGTCTGACAGCTGTTTGTGGTTGACGAGCAATAGGTGGCAGTTCAGGAAGCAGACAGAGCTGGGTTGCAGCAGCAGTTCCTCAGCAGTGCTTCTCTGCAAAGTCCAAGAGTCACACGGAGTGAGGCGAGTGTCCTGCTATGCTGCTGGAGAGTGGCTGGGTAAGTGCTCTGGGTCAGTACCTCCACAAAGGTCCTCAGCAGAGGTACTGAGATATCGGAGACAGGCCAGGAGGAGGGAAACAGTATTAAATTCAAGAAGGCTGTAGATCTGGGTGGAGCTTAATGGTGTAAAAGATTAGAGCAGAGCTGGGGGGAAGATGACAGGAGACAAGTTAAAAGTATTTTGGGTTCTTAGTCCACAGCAGCAGTTGTGGATGTCATATTTTATTAAATCAGTGGAAGTAAAGTGGTAGCTAAAAGTGTATTTTGGGAATAATATTGCAGAAAGGACTGCTTTTACAATAACATCCACACTTTCATAATCCTTTCTGAAATTTATTAAAAGAAAAGAAGAGAGTGTTATTGCTTTTGCCATTTAATCTTTGAACAAAGAATAAGAAGGAAATTTCCATAATGATTCTACTGGTTCTTCATTGGCCTCAATACTTTTCATTAGTACATTTTCTCAGAATCAGCTCTGATGCTGATCATCTCAAGTCACCCTCAAAAACGTTGCCAGATCTGCCTTCACTTTGGCACTTTTAGACACCATCCCTTGATGCTCTCAGGCACTCACACAGCTCAGGAATGAAATGAAACCTCATGGGCTGCAGCAGCAAGAGCCCAGCCAGCAGGTCAAGGACTACAGCTGGAAAGTCAAGAGTTATTCCACTCCATTTACTACCTGTTAGGACGCACCTGGGATGTGGTGTCCAGATTCTGTCTTCCTTGTCCAAGAACAAACACTGAAAAATTCAGAGTTAACATAATTTCCCCTGCTGGAAATATTCAAAGCTCAGTTTGATGGGACCCTGGATACCTCAGTCTATAGCCCTGCTTTCAGCAGGAGGTTTGACAGTAAAATCTCTCGAGGTGCCTGACAGCGCGGATGATTTTAAGATTCAACAGACACAATCCACACAGACTAGGATATGCCTGTTATTTTCTGCAAAGTCATGCAGAGGTACCAAAACTGGCTCTGAAGGAGCTTGTTGAAGTGCTGAAGCCTCCAAGCATGAAAATCGGGGATAAATTTGATGAGGGAGTGTCAGTCCAACAAAGATTCATCTCCAATTATCTATTTAAAGCTAGCTTAGATATTTCTACATGGCATTGTGTTCTGAATTGCACACATACCTCAGGCTAACATGGCAACATGCATATCTTCTATATCCAATGCTGTACAGAAAGACTCCATGAATTCTGTTTTACCCCTAAAAAAACATGTGCAGGCTGCTTCTGAAGCTGAAACAAAAAAATTCCATGGAAAAAAAAGCTTCAGAAAAAGTATATAATGCTAGAACCTCTCACCAATTTAATGAACTTCTTCCTAGCCTAGAATTGATCTCTTTCGCACAGCTGAAATTAAGTTCATGTGAGGATAATTTTTGGTGTGGGCATGGAATGAGGTCAGACACCCACTAAATGTGGATAGGGGAAAAAAATCTGAAAATTAAGTGAGCATAGCTTTTGATACAGAATTCATTATCTTATTGTAATCTCACTGAACAGAGTGAAATCCTTCCTCTTAACTTAAAATAAGGGGGAGTTTTAGCCAAAATGAGAGACATAAAGAAAATCTGGAGTGGATACAAAACAGGCATTGCTTTATCTGCATTTACTGTGTTAGAGGTACTTAGTAAATGGTGAGTTCTCTCACCATGAGTGCTACAGAAATCATTGAATCACTTTCCTTGATAATTCTGATTTGATGGTGCAGAGATAAAAAGGCAGCAATGGAAACTGCTACTCAGTGAGCTGATGCATCTCATTTTCATCTCAGTTGCACAATTAAATGCATTAACTGTGTGCTTTATTTTCTTAAACTGCCCAAATTTGTACCATTACAAACAGGAAAGCTGTTTTGGGGAAATCTTTTCTGTGAAGATGTACTTGAGTTAGTGCTTAAACTTGAGAACCAGAAGCAATAGGGCTAAAGAAGCATGTAACTGTGGCCAGTCTAATCTATCCTGTTGAGAAGATGAAGCTCAGGTCACTGCCCAACTGTGTCTGTTTTGTTTTGGGACTAGAGCCCATATCTGCACAGTTGCCTACTATGCCAGACACCTACCAAAGCCTTTCTGTCATTCACCTCTGCAACTGAACAGGGGAGAGAAAATAAAAAAAAAGGGTTCATGGGTTGAGATAAGGACCAGGAGAGATGATTCACCAAATAAACTCATGATCAAAACAGACTCAGATTGGGGATAACTGAATTTATTACTGACAAAATCAACAGGATAATGAGAATTAAAAGCAGACTTTAAAAACATTCTCCTTCTCAGCTCTACTTCCTCGTGCAGTCCAGCGGCAGATGAAGATGGGGCATAAGGGTGTGGTCAGTTCATCACACATTGTTTCTTTCCCTGTTCCAATGTGGGGTGTCTCCCCTGGGAGATGGTACTCCATTAATTTCTCCAGTGCGAGGCCCTCCCATAGGCAACTGTTCTTCACATACAGCCTGCTCCAGCATGGGTTCCCAAGTACTAGCAGGAAACCTGCTCTGGTGTGGGCTCCTCTCTCTGCAGGTCTTCAGGTCCCTGCCAGGAGCCTGCCCTAGAGCAAGCCTCCCACAGTCCAATGCCTCTTTTCGGCACTGACCTGCTCCAGCATGGGTCTCTGCCATGGGCTGCAGGTGGATCTCTGTACCCCTATGATGCTCCATGGGTTGCAGGGGCACAGCTGCTTTCCCATGGGTTTCACCATGGGCTGCAGGGGAATCTCAGCTCAGTTCCTGGAGCACCTCCTCCCCATTCTTCTCCACANAAGCTTCTGGCAGCTTCTCAGAAAAGCCATCCCAGTAGCCTCCCCCACTACCAAATCCTGGCCATGTAAACCCAATACATCAGGGTTTATACACATCCTACACATTTCATTTTGTACCAGCTTATGTTGGTGCTCTTTGTGTTTTCTCTCTGCCAAGCTTCACTGACTACATGTGGACTAGTTTTATTTTACCTTTTCATCTATCATGTGGGGCTCATAGTATCATAAAGGAATGTCCTGTCAGTCTGTCTTCAGCTACTGCTTCATTAAAGCTACAGTGAATAATGACATAAAATACTGGGCTCTTATGCTTTTCGGTGATAAAGAAGATGTACAGAACATTAAATAGCCTGGATGAAATGAAAAAAGGGAAGTTAGAAAGGGAAGATATTTCATAACTTATTGTTTTCAGATCTGTTTATCTACAGAGAGATCTGAAGATCAGCCAAGTGCAGGGAGCCAGTGCAACACCACAGCACAGGGCACTCCAAAACTGAATAAGAATATTTGGACTGGTAAAACATTGTTAAGGCCACAAGTAGCATGGCCCAAGATTTTTCTGTGGACTCCTGTGTTAGTGAAATGGGGTGAAGCTAGGAGAAAACATATTAGGAGGACAGTGGGAAAAAGGCAGGTGTGGATATTGTTGTACAGCCCAGAACAGCAGCACATACCAGAAGTGTTTCTACACCTATGGCTGGGATATCTAGCTGCCTTTTTAAACATTTCAACTGAAATTCAAACAGGTAAAAGAAAGTTTTTTCAATAAATTCAAAAAGGAAATAAATACATCAGTAATGAACTTATTGACAGCACAATTGGCTTCACGCATACACTGAAAATCTTACTTTAAAGCAATTAAATTTATAATTTATATCTTTGCTCATCATTTTTTCAGAATGGAACTGTCCAGATTTCACAGGAAAATGAACCATTTCAGCCCAAACAACTTGATGTAACAGACCACTTGTGTGCACACAGCACCTCACTCTAATATGCAGAGCATAGCTGTGCTGCTCAAGGAAAGTCTCTTGCAAACCAGCATACTTTGAGAATGCAGTGTGGAAAAATTCCCATCCATAAATTCCTCCTTTCTGAAATGAGAGGAGGAACCTGAATTCCTCTCTAACCCAACATTAGCAGAAACATCATGTATTTAATTGTGTTTATGCTAAGGTAGAAAATCACCTTCATTATCAACCAGTGCTGCCAGCAAGCTTTGCTTTCTGTACTGCTCCTAGGCAGTAGGAGCTTAGACTAATGCAGGGAGGTTTCTTCCTCAGACAACACATTTTAGCATACTAAGTTTCATAAAAATCTGTACGTGTATATTCAGCATGAATGTCATCTTTGGTAAAATTATTTTTTCCATGCACCTGATTATAGAGTTTGAATTACCTCTGCAGTCAGAAATCAGAGGAAATAAGCAATCTTGGAATAAAATGGTATTAGTAGTTGCAGTACACATTTTGAGGGTGAGTAGCAATAGTCTTGTGCTGAAATCCTTTTTAAAAAATATTCTTCCTTACAGCATGCTGTCTAACCCAGCAGGCAATTAGTAAGGTCAGTAACAAGTTCAAAAATATTTTAGGATGAGCACTGTCTTTTCAAGATGAAGGGAAGGATTTTTTTTTTCTTCTTGGAGAGGCATATATGCTTATAGAATTGGCATGGTGCTGCATATATGATTTCTTTCTCTGCAGTCTAATGTAATCTTTATGGTAGGAGTAATACATCTCCTTGTCAATCAGCTCCTCCTTCCATTTTTTTTTTCACCCTGGTGAGAACTCCTGTAATGAGTGAATTGCTGTGCTGGATTCCTGATGAAAGGTACATCCCCTGAAAAACTCACTGGTTGCAACAGATATGAACTAGTCAAATCCTTCAAAAAAAAGGTAATGTTAAAGTTGCTGATAATGATGTTGAAAGTGTGCAGTTCTTGAATATATAAGTAAGACACCTTCTCAAAAAGTCAATTTAAGCTAGAGACTGAACAGATACCTTTTGTATGAAGATCTGATTCCTCCTCCTGCCCTTGGTGACAAACACTTGCCAAAGAGGAGTCCAATAGAAAAGAGAAGGTATGGTGGAAGTTGGGCAAATTGCTAGTGTTTAGTATTAGAACAGTTGGTTTCTAGATCTGGGATCCCTCCCACATTATCAAAGAAGAAATACTGCAGATTTTTAAGTGAACTTAATTGTTGCTTTGTTTTCAGTACTTTTCCAAAAGATCTGGATTCTGGTAGGATCTGAACAGAAATCTGAGTAGGTTTTATTGATATGCCATAGTTCAGCATGGTGCCATTTTGGTATTTCTGTAGGAAGAAAAGGTAGTGAGGTAGGCTGAAGGAGGAAAAGACTTTCTCCTCAGGTACATTTAAGCAAATTTGAGTAATAATGTCCAGGGATATTAACTTTCAAAATGAGTAATTTTTACCCTAAATCAGGTAAGAAACAAGGAGAAGGCCACCAGATGCATTTCCACTTTTCAGAGGAGCTTAAATTTATGTCTCCGCTATGCAAAGGTGTGTGAAACAAGGAATTTCAAATCACATTTTGCTCCCTGTACTTTTCCAAAATGTTCTTTCAAATGTGTCACAGGCAGTATTTCTCACTCACAGGACACCTTGCACTGCCTGGGTCAAAGCCACAAATCACAATTGATCCAGAACCCAGAGAGAGAGATTTTAAGAGATCTATTATTTTTAAAATGCTTTTGCCTGATACTGAATGTTTTTCTTCTGTAGCTAATTAATATCTTTCTATTTGGGTGCTTGAAATGGTAAAGCACACAAGAAATATGAGTCAAAAATAGGATTTTGTTGGTAATAGCTATAAGTTACTCTAATTACATACTGCCTTTCAGTTCTTCATATTAGCAGCTGATCTTTTACTTAATAGTTAACTGGAAATAGCCTGTCACAATTACAACTTAATAACTGATCAGCCAGTCTTATGTAATAGCCCCAGGCCCACAGCTGGTGCTAGGAGGGACTCTGAGCAGATCAAAAAGTGGGGTTTTTTTTGTAAGGAGTACAAATTATTGTGAATTGTGTTGTCCCTGATTATACATAATCTACAACAGCTCAGTGTTGTCAGAACCATCACTCAAGCTTTACCCACAGCTAACTGAGAGCCAGGTTATCTGCAGTCAATTTAAGGTGTCCAGGTGAATCTTAGTTTTTGCTTTCTGCCACTTAAATAAGTGAAGGAGAAGAATATTTTTTATAGAAGACCCAACCACCATGCTTGCATAGCTCCTGTGTGGTCCACTTCTGAATTTGCACTCCAAATCCTTGGGTCCTGGCAAAAATAAATATAGACAACCCCCCCCCTCCTCCCCAAACTTTGTTGCCATGGTTATTCTGTGTACAACTTTAAGTTTGAAACAGCTGAAAAATCACTAACAGAATGTATTATGCCTGAGCATAAAGGGCACAGTTCTCCTTCCTCAAGGACCTTTCACAATCCAGAGTAGACATACCTTGATGCTAATCAGTCTCAGGACAAGCAGTCCTTGAAATATGGCCCAGACTCCCATCCATTATTAAACAACCTTGGCCCTTGAAACTGTTGCTGTAATGCAAACTCAAACTAGGTGATGGTTGAATCCATGTGATACAACAGCACTATGAAAACACATTATCACACTTCTAGATTTTTAGGGCATTGCAAAAACTACCAGCAATTACTCGAAACTTGTAAAAGACATTGTTTCGTGCATTACAAAACTGCATACAAAATGCATTTCTAGCATCTGTGTTTAAAACCATCGATGCTCTAAAATAATCACATTCTGCCACCAGCTCAGTACATTATAGCTGAAAATTTAAACATACCAGTCTGAAATCCATTATACATGCTGTTGGTAAATCTTGGGCAAAATTGCCTCAATTTAGCAGGGAAAATTCATTGTAATGATGTATATTAAACATTCTATATTTATCTAGATCTTGATGCTAACTACAAATTAGAGAGCAACAAAGGCAATGAGGGTCTGTCCCAGATCACACTCTGATATTTCACTGTTTGGTTTAATCCTGGATTAAACAGCTGAACATTAGCCAACTACAAACATGGGGAAAGAAGTCAACCTGAAAAACTCTTATTTGTTTAGACTGCTTGAGAAAACAATATAGTTATTTATAAACAAAATTATATAACTTGTATGTTATGTAATTATTATATTGCTTAAAAATGTATATCAGTATACAGTATTAAATATTACTTATGTTTTAACTTACGTCTATGTGTTAACTTATTTTATTATCAAAAATACTGTATAATTTTAAAACCCACATACACATGCTATCTGAACGTTTTAAAGGTACCTTATCTTTCTTTCCACTGGGATGTATTCATTCTAAAATAAGACCTAGAAGAAGCCAAGACAAAATTATTTATTTGAGAAGGTACAAGTCTTGACTCAAGGATATCCTAGCATTAATTCTAGTTTTGCCATGGAGTTTTGAGCTTTTTATCTGCATGCCTTCCAACAGAGCTTTGAGATCAGCTTACAAAAAGTACTAGAGAAGAACTAAGTGTTAGTGTTATGATCACCTTTTAATATTACCTAAACAGCTCTTTAGCTGCCAGCCACTGTTATAATTGCAAAATGCAGAAAGACAGTTTCCAGCACATACCACTCTGTTGTGAAGCAGCACAGAGAAGGACTTCCCTTGTGTTTTTTAACCAAATGTGGAGCAACAGGATGCAGACAGTTAAAAAACATTCTCATGTGAGATTCCATTTTAAAGTCGTGTGCCTATACTGCTGCTTCCCCAGCTAGTATACTCAACTATAATTCTGTGTTCTGACAGAAACATGCTAAGCCAGCAGGCAGGCAAAGCCGACCTTGTACAGACTCGTTACAGAGACTCAGTCCTGCAGTAAAACATCTTTTACCACACATACATCTCACAGCAACCCTCATTGCTCGATGAGCCTTTGACACAAGCATGGCTAATCACTTTTTAATTAAATCTCCTGGTTTCCCTCTGCTAGCACTGTGCAGCCCTAGTGATGGCACCATGTCCTGAGATCCATACACTGAGCTAAAATCTTGGCAGAAAGCAGAGCTGAGAAATGGTGCTCGGCTGTAGAATGAGCTTTATTTCATCCCTTACACTTAGGTGTCTCTGACCAATTCCAAACCCACACTTAGTCAGTTACAATCTAGATCATATTTTGCCCTTTTCCTGGCCTGTTTTCTCCAAACACACTTTCAAATAATCCCCTCAACTCTGGGGAACAACCATTCCAAACATGTGTCTTTGTGAACGGTGAGGCTCAGTTCTGTGTGCATAGTTTATCATTTTAGGCAGTAGTATAAAGCACTGTTCACAAATGGGAGGCTTTGAAGACCTCTAATGGCTAAGAAGTAGCTGCAAGATAAGGGATCTGTGATGCAACTCAAAATCTTCCCAAGGCTGTGTGCCCATGGGCAGCCCTACCCTCACACAGTGCAGCCTCAAGGTTATTGTTTTGTCATGAGTTCAAAGAAACAAGGCTGTGTGCGACTCTTTAAAGTGTCAGGTCTTTTGCTTTTTGTTCTTAGAGCTTACATAGAATGAAGATCCAAGTACACAAGACTTGAAGAGTGGACAGAAACTCTAACCTGTAAGTATACACAAAATGAAAATAGAAAAGCCTTGGTTAGCAAAGTTTTTGAAAGAATGTTTACAAGTTTAGAGGGGAAAAATAATTCAGTCGCCTATTTGTTTTATTTTGGACTCATTTTCTGCACAAATATTTTCTCATTGTGTTAGGTAATTTTCTAGTAAGGGACAGAATTCATTCTTTTCCATATTGCTGCCCTGTAGTTTTACACTGACTTCTAAAACTGGGATGCAGCGCATTTTGTTTTCATCCATTTGTGTGTGTGTGTTTCATATCACCCACTCTCTGTAAGGATGAGAAGGGTTTGTTCTCTCTGTTAAGATGGAGGTAAATAATTCTTTTAAGGAACACTTCATGGTTTCCATTTTTTTTGTGTAAAAATAGTGACAATCTCAAATGAAAGATGACTAACTCAACATGCTTTTCCATGCCATTTGTTCTTCAATGGACTGAATTGAAACCACAAAATATCAGTATAATGTTGACACAGCCTGCAAACATGAGCAGTTGAGCTACTGAATTAGTTAGGGAAATAATGAAAAGTTGTTTGAAAAACGTCAGTGTCTAAACGTAAAAATGTGCTTGATATTTATTATTATTTTTAGTGTTTTCCATTAAGCAGGTTTTTATACTTCAAATTTCAGGTGTGTGTGGTTATTTTGAAATTAAAGACATTCTGCATTCTGCATAGAAATTCTAGTGGCATAGCCTACATTACCATAACACAGCATGGAATTAGAACAAAATGAAATGCAATTACAATGTCCGCAACAGAAAACATCTTTGAGACTAAATGAGGAATCTGTGAAACAGATGCAGAATTTAAACAGACTTTTGCTAAAAATTATTTGTATTTTCCTCTTTGTCCAACCTAGTCTAGTTCAGTGCCAGAATGTCAGTTCTGACAAACACTCATTTTTCAATTTATTAAGCCTGTTGAAAATAGAAATCTTTCATTTGGGTTGAACTTTTTTCTCCTCCTAATTCAAATGAAACTTCTCAGCTGGGTGCATGCAGACAGCAAATGCTTCTTCTGCAGAACCCAACTGTCAGAACACATGAAAATCTGTGTGAAGCCTGCCAGTCTCTCAGCAGACGTGTATGAGGGGATAAATTTTGCAAACACTTGTTATACAGAGTGGAGCTCACTGTTTGACAGAGATTGCAAGAATGTCATCGTTTCTGAAAAATGAGTTGTTTTTTTTTTTTAATAAGTTGATATAATGTTGATGTAACATAATGGTGACTCATGGACTTGGTTGGCAAAATAGCATGCAATGAAGGGAGCAAGCCAGTGACAGGCTGATCTGGATTGCTAAATCAGGCGCAAACTAGAATAAGCATTTTACCCCTGCCAAATGTAAAGCTGTTCATGTAAGAATCAAGGACAAGTCTAATGGCAGTTCACTGAGGAGCCATATATATGGCTGGGATCAAGGGAGAAAAAGCTATATGAATATGTCTCATACTAGGTATCTACTGGAAGAAAATTTGACAAAAGGTTTTTAAATCTGAAGACAGAGGCGGAAGCACAAAAAAATTCCTGGAAGCTGAGGTTGTACAAATTCTGTCCAGTAGTATGGTTAATCTCTTTTAATTTCTTGCTTTTTTTTTTTTTTTTTTTTTTTTTTTTTTTTTTTTTTTTTTTTTTTTTTTTTTTTTTTTTTTTTTTTTTTTTTTTTTTTTTTTTTTTTTTTTTTTTTTTTTTTTTTTTTTTTTTTTTTTTTTTTTTTTTTTTTTTTTTTTTTTTTTTTTTTTTTTTTTTTTTTTTTTTTTTTTTTTTTTTTTTTTTTTTTTTTTTTTTTTTTTTTTTTTTTTTTTTTTTTTTTTTTTTTTTTTTTTTTTTTTTTTTTTTTTTTTTTTTTTTTTTTTTTTTTTTTTTTTTTTTTTTTTTTTTTTTTTTTTTTTTTTTTTTTTTTTTTTTTTTTTTTTTTTTTTTTTTTTTTTTTTTTTTTTTTTTTTTTTTTTTTTTTTTTTTTTTTTTTTTTTTTTTTTTTTTTTTTTTTTTTTTTTTTTTTTTTTTTTTTTTTTTTTTTTTTTTTTTTTTTTTTTTTTTTTTTTTTTTTTTTTTTTTTTTTTTTTTTTTTTTTTTTTTTTTTTTTTTTTTTTTTTTTTTTTTTTTTTTTTTTTTTTTTTTTTTTTTTTTTTTTTTTTTTTTTTTTTTTTTTTTTTTTTTTTTTTTTTTGTAATTATAAGATAGAAAACAGTAAGATAAAAGAGAAGCAAGTTGCTGAAGGCTGGAATGAGTAATTCTAAACTGGAAAATGTTGACAGAGATCAAATTGTTTTCATAAATCACACAACGATTTGGGAATGAGCATATTCCAGTAGACCAGCTTGCTCAAATCCCCATCCAACCTGGCCTTGAACACAGACAGGGACTGAGCATTATGGCTTTCTCTTTCCTGAAGAGAGAAGTCCAGAGAAGTCTCTCAGATTGTGCTGCACAGTCACATGAAATGATTTTTGATGGCATTATCCACATTGACAACTGACAAATCTTGAATGCACAAGAATCTTTTTGCTGATCATATTTCTGAAAGAAACTAGCCTCTGGCCTGTTGGCAACCTACCTCCTTTGTCAGACTGAAACAGCCATTTTTGCAACTGTCCCTCAGCCCTTGGCACCAGCAGCTGCTGTGGCATCCTAATGAAGTGGCACCCACTATTGCCTTGTGCAATATTGGCTGCTCAAGACCCATGTCCGGCAGAAGTTCAGCCAAGCCACGAGAGGCTTAACACACAGGATGACCAAACCTGGCTCCAAGACTTGAGCAATATCACTGAACTGGCAGTTGCTAGAGGGGGTGGGAAGGCACAGGAACAAGAACATCTCTGTCTTGTGAAGTCCACATTAATTATTTTTCCAAGTGTCACCTGCTAAATCCTGGCAAAAAGGACTTGTGAGGTGCCTTTCAGGTCAGTGGGTTGTAGCTTTGTGAATGTCAGTACGATAGGAAACCTAATTTTGCCAGAAAGCAGCATTTCCTCTGTGAAACACGCCTTGTGTTATGTTACACTTTATATTCATCACGCAATGATATTTCAGTGGGGTGCCTGTACTACTGGGGAGCTGATAATCTCCTATCCCAGCTGCTACTAGCTTTTTTTTTTCCTGAAAATTAATGAAAATTACATATCCTGCAGAATCTTACTATGCAGGAATTTCACGGTGACTGCAGAATTCTGCAGAAACCTGCATTTCAGTGACTCAGTTGCCTATTTGCAGACAGAAATAGGTATCTTGCTGCTCCCTTCACCAGAATGTCTGAGGAAAATATCAGTTATCTGACTTCTGCCCATCTGTTCTTTCTGCCTTTAGTTCAAGATTCACTGCTGGCCTCCAAAAGGTGACAACAAGAGGTTCTTCTTCTCCAAGTGCAACCTTGCTGGTGCTGGGTCTGCTCACATCAAGCAGCATTTCCAGTGTGTTGCCTTTCCCCCTGTGGCACTTATAAAAGTTTTAAACTTCAGATATTAATTTTAAATCAAAACAGTGCGATAATGTCTCTTTTTAGAGGCATCTTTTCAAACTTAAGTTTGACAACTTGGAGAAACTGATGAAGAGCTGTTGCTAATCCCTTCTGACTTCCATGGTTGTGAGGATGAAATGAAGTGTCTCAGAAATAAGAACAAAACTGGAAGGAACTTGCATCATTTTTGATGCAAGAGCTACAGTGTGCCAATCTGCAGTGACTTTGATAAAAAGCTCCTTCACTGAAACCCATTGTAATTCTCTTAATGTACTGGAATTAACTGTGCACATAACTATAAAATGCAAGATCAAACACAAAAGGTCAGTAATGCCAGCAACCAGCACATCAGTTTGAGATATGGCACTTTTTTTTAATATTGATTATAATAAGATATCTGGAGTCTTAAAAACATTGGGATAGCTAGAGAATAACTTTTCAATGTATGAAGAGATCTTGATTACTGTGAGGGTAAGTGCTTAGAAATATTGCTAAGAAACAACACAAAACACCTGAGGTGCATAACAGATATTCATTCTCCACTATGAGCAAAACTAGTTTATTAAACTGTTATAGGCATTTCCTCTTTTCCATAAAATGAGTGAACTGCTTGAAAAAAATTTTTCCCCTCCCAACTTTTGGCAGCTTGGGCTATCTAAAAAAATGAAAATAAAGCTGGAACACCACTCATGCAAAAAAATTGATGAACTATTTTCTGAAGTGAAAAGCATTTGCTTATTAAATGAAAAATCAGAAAATTTGGGAGAAAACTCCTTCTTGTGCTGTGGGATTCACTGGTAAATTTTTTACAGATGCAAATATGCTTCAGGATAACACCCTGCCTGAACTCTTCCCCTCCTATATAACCTTCTAACACTTAAAATCCTAATAGTAGCTGCATTTTGATTTATAAAAATTAGTTTTAATCTCTCTTTTAGACAATAATATATTAAACAAGTATAGCATACTTTTTAAGCTTGCTATTAACTTGCATCCAGCTTCTGCTTGGGTCAGACAGGATGATTTACTCATCCAGGATGTCCTTTCTTAATGTTTTCTAGCAGCCCACTTCGTAACACCCAGTTACTACATGAAAGATTTGAAATGGCCCAGAGAACCAGGACAGTACTGCCCACGCTTCTTGGCCTGGCAGGATCTAAGCAGGATTTCCATGGAGTCTGGGTATCCATGGTGTTTAATCCCTTGCTCAGAGAAATGGTCCGTGGAGAAGAAGTTGACTGCAATGCGTTCAAAACTCAACTTGCAGTAACAAACAGAATTTGTACCTTAGAACAACATATGGTTGTTATCTAGCCCTGGGAGGGACAGATTTTTGTTGCAAATAAACAAATTGATTAATGACTAGCAGAATTAAAACAGTATCTCAGATCTTCACTGTAAAACCATGCAGATGCTCAGAAGAGAGGAGAAAAAAATAACACAGCACAAAACCACCACAATGATGTAATTCCTCTAAGGGTCGTTTCTTCCCCTATATTATTAATTCAGGCTTGGTTTTAGGTGCATGGCTGGAAATGTCTTAAGGACTAGAGCAGTTCTCTACCCAGCCCTCTCATCCATTTTTCCCCTAGGCTGGAGGATGTTTGGAAAAAAGTACACATTACAGCTACTGATGAGACTTCGGGATTATTCCCTAAGCAAGAGCCAGGTGGGAAGCCCTCAAATTCCTACCTTATCTTGAGCTTTCTGTATTATTTTTTTCCCAGAATATGTACCAGGAAGATTTCAGGAACATGACTGAAGGGACTAGGAACAGCAGTGACTCCTCTTCCACCTTTGTTCACACCAGCACCATGAGGGCCATACTGGTCACTGTCTACTCGGTGGTCTTTGCTGGAGGTGGAATTGGGACCATCACAATGTCCTTTGTGCTGCTGAAGGTGAACACTCTGTCTGTGACCACCACCGCCATCATCAACCTGGTCGTTGTTCACAGCCTCCTCCTCTTCACGGTGCCCTTCCGCCTCCACTACTACATCAAAAAGAAGTGGGTGTTTGATGTGCCGTTTTGCAAAATGGTGAGCGCCATGGTGCATATCCACATGTACCTGACCTTCATATTTTACGTGATCACGCTGGTGATCCGATGGCTCATCTTCTTTCAGTGGAAGGACAAGGTGGAGTTTTACAGGAAGCTGCATGCCATTGCGGCAAGTGCCGCCGTGTGGGTCTTCGTCATGGTCTTTGGGGTGCCACTCTTCTACTTCGAGTATGGACGCTCAGGCTTATACAATAGTACAACGTGCTTCAAATTCCAAAAAGAACTACAGCATGAGAGTGTGAAAGCCCTGAACTACACTATAATTATAGTTGTTACCCTCATTTCTTGTATCCTCTTGGGCTTGCAGATTTTTATCCTGGTAAAAGTGGCAAGAAAATTTTCCACCTCCCTCTGTTCACACCAAGAATTCTGGGCCCAGGTGAAAAACTTGATTTTCATCTGGGTCATCATAATTTGGTTCCTTCCCTATCACTTGTTCAGGGTCTACTACATACAGCATGTGAGTGATTTTGACCAGTTAGAAAGCTACAACGAGGTTTTTTTGAGCCTGACTGCTTTGAGCTGTCTGGACCTGCTGTCATTTGTGCTGAGTGGAAGCCGCTTCTTCAAGCAAAATGTGGGCATGCTCCACAGAAGGTTGCCTTGCTGTTAGCATCAGCCTCCTGCAGCGTGTGCAGGGCCTGAGATAGGACAGGGATGGACATACAGAGCAAACTGCCTCCTCAGCAAGTCCAAACATGCTCTGGAAACAGCACAACACACTCACACAGGGTTTTGCTCATCAGCTTCCTGAAATAATGGAACAAACTGCCTCCGGGGTCCCAGCTGGTAAACAGGAAGGTGACCTCAGCACTTTCCTCATGGTGTTACCCAGTGAGTTGTGGATGGATCTGGAGAAGAGGGAAGAAAGGTTATAGGCTCTTCTGTCTTACTGTTTTTACATCAAGATTTGTGAATTCAGAGGCACTAGAAGGAGACTTGAGATTGCAGTATAAAGAAGCTGGGTTTCATGGACTAAGGTACAGACTTTTGAAACTTAAAGATCTATATAATTTTCCCATACATTTCTTATTTATTTTCCACAAGCTCTCATAAAATATCAGGGAAGAAATTGTTTTTCCTGAGTAGACATTTTTCTTTACTCTTAAAAGAGGTATAACTTTCTAAGTTAATTGAACAATTAAACCAGCTATTTAAAACTAAACCAGTGATAGATAGTTATTTCTTAAAATATTTTCTCAAAATCACTGTTTGAGATGGTACCACTGCTGCAGAAAATAATTTTGTTATCTTTCTCACATTATGAAAATATATTAAAAAAAATTATACACTGTTACTGAACTGTACATTGCAAGTTAAAACAAAAGCCTGTATTATTATTCAAAAAATTGTTCAATTAAAAATATGTTACAGTCAGGACAATTTTTTTTTTAGATCATTCAGACAGCATTTGTCTTTTCTTCAAAAACCAAATATTTTAGGCATCCAATGTAACAATGTTGTTTTTTTTTTTAATCTCATGTTGATTTTGTGTATTTATGAAGTTTATAAGTACTTAGAGTATCTTTATCTTGAAAGCATTTCTATATATTTTGTGCCCTGTGCTAGTAGGAGGAATGAAAATACTACTGCTTGGATTGGAGGGGTGGAAAAAGCTGTTAGACCTAGTATAGCTAAACAGCATCTCTCAGTGAGGCATTTTCAGTTGCTGTCTTTGAAGACAAAAAATAAATTCCACTAAAATGATGAAAAATTTGGTAAAATATTTCTGTGAAAGACATTCAGTATTTCATAGCTCATCTGCTTTATGCCTATCCCCCCCAAAAAATATAAATCTCCAACTCCTCTAGTCCAAGACATCAATGGCTAAAAAAGCTTTCTTTTTCTTGCCATCTGCATAAGGTCACATTTTAACACCTAGAATTAGTGGGATAATAATTTAATCATTTAACCAATTAGAGGTTATAATCTGATCAATTTCCATGAGCGTCTCTCCTCATGATGCTGTTGAAATCCACCTTTTCACCCTGTGACTCTTTCCATTCCTTTCTGCTTCACTGTCAACATCTCTTGCACATCAGACAGCAATAAGATAACAATTGGTTGATCCTGTTTTACCTGAGTAATCTCATTGCTATGCTCATAGCTTTTGGTCCCACCAAGATATTTACTTGTATGTACTTATTTGTATAGGTGATCCCATCTCTTCTATAATCTCTCTACCTTGTCTTTCTTCCTTCTTGCTTCAAGTTTCTTTATATCTATCAGGATGTTTGATCATAAAAAGGTATTTGCAGGTTGATGTAGGAGTCGAGAAACAGAGAAGTATTTCCCTGTTTGTTCTGGGGATCCTGACCTCCAGAAAAACACTGGCTTTGACTCTCATTTATAGAGAAACTTTTAAATATCCCTGGACAGACCAGGATTTATAAAACAGTAAGGTAGCTACTATAAAATAGTGTAGTGTGTCACTAGGATGAGAATATAGGTTTTAAGATGCTTTAGAAATGGAGTTAAGATGGAGGAAATAGGGCGTTGTCCCTAGTGCTTCTTTTTCTCCTACCCTTCTCTATGATTCTGCAGTGTTGGTAGCACAGAGGTGATTGGTTACAAGTTTGTCACAGTTTTAGTTATGCAGGTGGATGAGAAATAGTAATTGATTAAGCAATATAAATAATTTACGTTTCTATTGTTAATTGGGTGAAAATGATTGTAAAGATAATGGAACTGCACAATCTGGGGCCTTTTGAGCCTTTTTGATGGTGAGTGAGCCTGAGCATGCAGTCCGTGAAGGCTGATGCCAGGTTTTCTGATAATATATTAATAAATAAGAAGAATAAGTGCCTAACAAGCATCTGGAGTCTTCTTCCTGACACAAAACTGAGATAAACAGGACTGCCCCGCTTGGGGAAGATCCCGAGGGTGCTCAGCGCCAGGGGCAGGAATCTCACAGGTCAGAGTATGAGTCATTCTACACAACACCAAAAGGTGGAAATCGCTGAAGTTCATAACACAAGTGAAGTGTTGGGCAGCTCTCATGGCTCACCCTTGGTAAACAGCCTGGACCACAACTGTCAAGAAAGAAATGTGAGAGCTTGCAGTGTGTGTGAATCTGAGAAAAATCTGTTCAAGAAGGCGTTTATGCCCAAAGGATCACAGTAAAAAGATGAGCAACTACCAGCCCGATTCAATAGTAGTTGGGAAACTACAGAGACTTTCAAAGCATGAAAGGAGTCAACTTGAATGTGCAGATCACTGCTAGTTAACTGTGTGTCATTAAGAAAGCAATACACTGCCATGATCTAGATTTGTTTTAAAGCTACACAAACAAATCATATTTTCCATGTGGCGGGAGAGGATGGAAATTGGCATTTTTGTTTCCTCCCATGGCAATGTGGTTGGTTAAAGAAAATGCCTTGCATGCATTCTGTAGACACTGCTTAGCTTTGTAACATTACATTATAACCCTTCTGCTATAATAAAGTTATTAACAAACAAAATGACTATATGCTGAAAAGCTGAAGTCTATCCTACAAAAATGCACATAAATTTCAAGTATTTTCTATCCTACAAAAATGCACATAAATTTCAAGTATTTTATATCTGGATTTGGAATAAAACATAAAATGTGATTTTACAAACAGTACCTCCTGACTATACAGCCCAAATAATTTTGTTAATCCATGTGTTAAAATCACAAGTAATTTAATTCTGGTAAGAACGCAGGAACTTTTTCTGGTAAAAACTTTCACAGTAGCCTGCACCATAGTATCACAAAAAAAGCAGTGTATTTTTCCTCAAATAAAAACTGATGCAAATGATATTAATACTTACTCAGCATGATAATGAGCAAATTAGGGGGTTCAGTAATTCCATTATTTAAGTTGGTGATGTTAAGTTGGTGATGATATCCAGCACCAAGTCATGTTTTTTATGGGACTGTCTATGGAAATTTTATGTCTACCACTTGTCTTGCTTTGTGAGAGTCAGTATGTGGCAGAGAAACCTTCCCCTGCCCTCAGAGAATGAACTCTCTTAACTCTGCCAGGGACTGACCACTATAGAAGAAGGAGAATTTCCAGTTACCATCATCTGCTTGGTCAGAGGCACCACAGTCCTGAAAGCGACCCCTTTTTTTTGCCAACTGGATGACAGAAGACAGTACTAGGCTAGGAAACAAACATGAGCACAAACACACTATTACAGAAGGACATAGAGGGAAGAGGATGCAGAGAGTAGGACTGGAAATGAGGAGAAGAGAGTAGAATATCAGCATACTTCTGCCACACAGCAACAAGGTAAGGTGACTGTGTCTTCTCATCTAAGGTTATTTATTTAGTCCTTAAAGTTGCTAAAAAGTGGCACTCTCACTGATGGGAGCAAACTTGCCCTCAGCCACTACTTGTTCCCACCCCTGCATTGCTCTTTCCATATGGCTGGAATTTACCTGCTGAACATCTTTCAGCTTCATCAGTTGCCTCTCTAGCTCGCTGGGGAATCACAGAAAATCAAGTTAAGGCAAGGACAAATACAGCAAGACTGCATTTTGCAGCAATCCTGATTTGAGGCTTTTATCAGACTGTGATCCTACTTTTCTAATTCCCCTCAAGATACAGATCTTTTATTTCCACAGTCTATGTCACTTGAAATTTCCATTTCCATATACTCTCAGGGTACCTCAGACTGAAAGTACTGGGTGAGGAAGAAGGTGCCTCCATAGCTGCCATCCAAGAACGGGGGTTTGGGGGTTTCAGGCGCTTGATGCTTTCTCCAGTGGTAGAGAAAGACAGGCATGAAAAACACTGAAGTCAACAGAGGCAGCAGTTCCTGAACAAAAGCCTCAACAGAGTTTCAGAAATGGACATTTCTGACCCATAAAATCACCAATTTCTGCTTTTTTTTCAGAGAAATAGGACTTGGCATACATTTTGCCTGTAAGTGAACCCTATGGCTAGGACTTGATTGGAAGCAAGGACTGGTTTCAAAAGTCAAGGGATCATTAATAAAACACCAGCTTGTCTTCCCAGACAAAAATTTCAGAAAATCAAGCTAAACTTTCTGACACTCAGTGAAACAATATTCCTCACTTGCAAACAGCTACTTAATAAACCAGATTTTTTGCTGAAGAGAGAAAAAACAATAAAGATAATATACAGCATCCATTCCCTGGAGGCTAACTATAAGTAGTATATAGCCCTCTTTTCTCTGGTGACAAAAGAACAGACATGCCACCTGATGCTTTCACCCTCATCCAGTAACTTCCCTCTTTCTCAGTAATGCCTCTGGTTTGGGAATGTCAGGCTGGTTTTGCTCATCACTCTAACAGCTGTGCCTTCAAGGAATTGTGTGTCATTCACATGTGACTGGGGCTCAGTATCACACAATTGAAGACTGGGTAAGGTAGGAAAGGCCCACAGTAGGTCATCTGATCCAACCTCCCTGCTCAAGCAGTCATCCTAGAGGGCATAACACAGGATTGCATCAAGATGGTTCTTGATATCTCCAGTAAGACAGACTCCACAATCTCTCTGGAAATCTGTTCCAGTGCACAGCACAGTAAAGAAGTTCCTCTTCATATTTAGATGGACCTTCCTGTGCATCCATTTCTCCCCGTTGCTTTGTGTCCGAGTGCTTGGCACCACTAAGAGGAGCTTGGCTCCATTCTGTTGCACCCTTCCTTCAGATACTGATAGACATTGATGAGGGTCCCTTTCACACATCACTTTCTGGGCTGAAGAGGCTCAGCTTTCTCAGTCTGGCCTCAAAAGGAAGAGCCTTCAGCAGAACTGTAGAAGTGCGCATCCTTGTGGTCTTTCACCAGACCTGCTCCAGAAGCCCCATGTCTCCCTTGTACCAAAGAACACAGAAATGTCCACAGCCCTCCAGGTGTGGCCTAACCAGGGCTGAGTAGAGGGGCCGGATTATTTCCTTTGACCTGCTGGCAAAGCTCTTCCTGGTGCACCCCAGCATACCACAGTCCATCTTGGCCACCACTGTAGCCTCATGGAGACCCAGGATCTCCAGGTCCTTTTCTGCAGAGCTGCTTTCCATCAGGTTGACTACCAACCTGTGCTGAGGTTATTTTCCTCCAGGGGCAGGACCCTGTGTTTGCATTTGTTGAGCCTCGGACAAAGTAGGCTCACATGACTCAGATCTTTCTAAGGGAAATGGTGCCAGTTTCATACCTGGGAAGTGTAATGCACACCCAGCTGGGGCCTCAGCTACCAAATCCAGAGGCAACCCCACCCATAGCAGGGTCAAAGTCAGGAAGGGAGACATATGCCCAATGCCAACAATAGAGGCAAAGGAGGCATTGCCAGAGAAATTTGACAGCAGCCTCAAATGTTTTCATTTCAACCTGTAGGAAGCAAAACCCTGATTTGTGCTCAACAGGGAACACACACTAAGAGAAGGACCCATGGAAAAGAGCTCGTAGGCCCTGATCTGCTTTAGAGTTCTGCAGCATGGAGAAACACAACAACCAGCCAGTGGTTGAGGGGGAGGCATAACCTAATGGAGTGGTGGCACCATGATCTCTAACAACAACATCTAAGAATTGCACAGAGGACTTTGTCTTCCCAGTACTTTTCCTCAGTGGAGCAAGACCTCACAGAGACCACACTAGTAAAATAACTACAAAAATGTGAGAGAAAATAAGAAAGAGCAGACTGTGTCTGCACTAATGGGAAAATGTGACAGACAACCTTCAATCATACCTTTGGAGAGGTGAGGATACCTGTCTGGAGGCTATAAGGAGAGAAACACGAACAGATTCAAATTCCTCATATATGGAGACAGACCATAGTCCCTGTCCTCTACTACAGAAGGAGCAGCTGAATGAGAATCCTCTCAAGATATGAAACATGTTGGTACACTAGAAAGAGCAGCACAAAGTTTCACATAGAGAAATACAGTATATAAATTAAATTCAGCTTGCAAGAATAAAACTTTACAGTGAACTGGCCTTCAGAAGTTTAAACCCGAACAACAGAAAATCTGTATATAATATCATGAATTTGTGAAAGTGACTATTAAAAAAAAAAAAAAAGGTTGGCAATTTGCTTCTCTTTCATGAAAGGATGGTTTCAGCTACATAATATAGCTAGGTTTAGTTATTTCAGAAAATAATGGTTATTTTATTACACTCCTGGACCACATCCATTCTGGACCATCCTTGAAAATACTGATGGTTTCCAGCATTTCACAAAATGTCACCTTTTATCACTACTGTTCTAGTGAGGAAGGTCAGGTCAGATATCATTCCAGTGGAACAAAATATTAAAAGCAGATGTACATTTTACAAAGTTGACCCCAGAATAGTTTTTTATTATAGAAAATGTAATATATAGTGTGCTCTATATACACAGTAATATACTGTGGCATTTTAAACAGTCTGGGAAATAAATGAAAAGAGCTCATTCTGTTATCTTTTAAACCAACAAGTTCCAAAACCAAAAACCTAGATGTTGGATATTTTGCATAATACATGCCTATTATTTTCTGTCATTTTGCAAAATAACTGGAAGTCATTCTGATGATTTAATATTTAATAATTTGTAAAATGTGTGGTTTCACAATATGGCTGTAATATATGTCAGAAATTTGGTGCAAGAGCAGTTGTACATAAACAGAGGGAATTGAATCAGATTTCTCTCTAATTGCTGAGTAATCATTCCTGAAGTTGCCCCAGGACTTTCAACTTAAATTTAAAGAACAACTGTACAAAAAGAATAAGAAATTATCTATATACATGATCCTAAAGAGATTGTGCAGCTATTTCTGGAATAAAGACAAGAAAGACATAATCCCAAGTCAAAGTTGATCCACAAACATTATCTGCTTAGAAAGCATGGAGAACATATTCTCAGGGGTTTTTTAAAGTCTAAATATATATATATATATCTCAGTGCTTTCCCCATTTACATACACAGAATTATTTCTAATAAACTGCTTACTATTTGCCTCATTTCAGATATGAAATTCTACACATGGACACACTGAGCTGTTGATTGGGAGCAGGCAAACAGAAGAGGAGTCTCCTTTATGTGAGCATCAAGGATATGTTCAGTATAATCAGAAAAGTACATATGGCCACAGCGGCCACAACTGTGCCACAAAACACTTGTTGTATAAGTATGCAAACATCACCAGAGATGCTGTTGAGCACTTCCAATCCTTCTGTGAAGTGTGCCAAGAAAAGAGAAGGCACTACCTGGAATGGTTTCCTGACTGGTCTGTTCAGAACAAAGAGAAGTCAGCATGGAGTAAATCGACTGTCAATATGCTGTCCATGTGTCTGGGCAGCTTGAAGTGGATAACGATGCATGAGAAGTGCTTCACCAAATTTTGTGTTTTCCATCCAGTTATGACAAAAAAAGAAAAAAAAAAGCAGCTGAGGTGGGTCTACAGCTTCTTGACACCTCTCTCACTTTTGAAGACACTTTTATATTACAGGAGCAGGATGGAACATAATTCATTTACTCAGGTAATTCAAAAACTAAAGTACTCTTGGTCTCAGCTCAGCTTTGAGCATGGAAAACCAGGATACTGTAGAAAGAAAGAATGAGCAGAACATCCAAACAGCATATTAAGAAGATGCTCATGGGGTGTCAGGCAGATGATAATTCATAGGACCATTCGTGGGAATGTGCTTTGTGAAGTTTGCTAAGAATTAAGCTCATCTCTTGCGAAGAAAATCCAGGCTTACAATTTGAGCTTATATTGATTTTCATGAGTTTATATGGGCAAACATATGTATCAAGTTTTTTTCAAAAATTGACTTAAAAACTTGGAAATAATAATTCACTGATTTACCAGTCTGCATGTGTGCAGGAAAGGAAGGGATAAGAAAAGGAAGCTGTTAGAGTTTTTTTTGTGGAAACGGGAGCAGC
Organism: Regulus satrapa; assembly: GCA_013396955.1. Taxonomy (NCBI): domain Eukaryota; kingdom Metazoa; phylum Chordata; class Aves; order Passeriformes; family Regulidae; genus Regulus; species Regulus satrapa. The sequence continues at coordinate 474,475 of VWZN01004553.1, read as the reverse complement.
TTAGCCTACCAATACCTTTTACTGTCCCATGCCAATATAAAATCATGATATTGTTTATGTCACTCTGCCGTAATGAAGGAGTTAGAAACTGATATGATTTGGGTTTGTATTGACTTTATTGTAAAAGTCTTTTACAGTATGAATTTAATTTCATTAGGGAGCAGAGTTAATTAGTGTAGCTGTTTCTCATTACTAATGCAACCCATATATATGCAGAGTCTCATTAACTCTGCTCTTATCTCCTCTGTATGCTCTGTTATATAAATAAAGAGGCAATTTACTGTAGCACTGCTCTGATATTCAAGAATTTGCTCCTTTCAGGGCGCTGAATGGATGCTGCACACTTTTGTGCACTTTATTTTGTCTCAACAATAACCAGCCTGGAAACTCTGTCTCAAATAATAAATAAAATAATAATAAATTAAATAAATTAAAAATAACCACTTGAAAATAGAGTTCTCATTCCATCTGCTACTAATAGGAGACTGTAAATCTGAGCTGATACCTGTTTCACTGAGCAGTATTAATGTTCATTTGACTAAGCAGTTTGAAAGTCTGAGCCTTCTCTGACTCTTTTGAAGAGGTAGAGCTCTTTGTAATACAGCAGTAGGCTGTGGACAACAAACAAGGATGGCAAACACCACCACCAAACTTAACACCCCAATGAATGTGAAGTACAGGAAGCTGCAAAATTAGAAGAACAAATAAAACACATGACAAGGCAGCTAACTCCCAGAGAAATAAGAAAAGCCAAGCTGCGACATAATAGTATCTGCAAAAAAGATCTCAGCTGTTTCTTGATTAAATACCCTAAACTGGTCACTTGTGAGCATATTTAAGTACACAGGGGACACAAAAGAGTGGTACTAGAGACATACAAAGAAATACAGCATGTGAAATGTATCACCATAACAACACCTTTTACAAAAATGGGTAGGAGTGCGAAACCACTGCAGTATTTGTGAAGTAAAAATGACAAAAGTAATAATTATGTTGGACCAAGGTGGTTTCATGTAGTTTAATGTCAAGGGGTATTTTTTGCTAGAACAGAAAAATGCTGAGATGATAAAATAATAGCAAGGACAAAATCTTGTTTTGAAGGTCAGGATGTGTGTAGGAGCAAATGATAACTTAAATTTGTGTTACAAAATGTTCCACATCAGTAATTGCTGCCAGTTAGTAACTACATTTAGTAACCAAATTTAGTAACTTGAACCTTCACAAACTTGTTAACACAAAGTAAAGATGTGGAAGGAACATTCACCTCTGTAGTGTTGAGTTGAGTTTAAATCACAGCCAAAAATGGATAGTATTAGATCCCTCAACATCATCCAGTCCTATCCTCTGCTCGAAGCACAGTTAAAAGTTAAATGAGCCTGCCCAGGACTGAGTCTAGTTGTGTTTTAAAAATCTTTAATGATGGAGAACCCCAACACTTTCTCTGGGTCTCCTAACCCACAGCTATACCACTCAAATTGTTATAAATACCACAGAATCATAGAGTCAATAGAATATGCTGAATTGGAAGGGATCCTCAAGGATCATCGAGTCCAACTCCTGCCCCTACAGATGGTCCAACTCCTGCCCCTACACTAGATGCCCAAAGCATCACACCATGTGCATAAGAGCATTGTGCAAACACTTCTTGAGGTCAGTCAGGCTTGGGGCTCTGACCACTTCCCTGGGGATCATGTTCCAGTGCTCAAACTCCACCCTCTGGGTAAAGAACATTTTTAATGTGCAACTTAAACCTCCTCTACCACAACTCCAGGACAAATCACAGGATATTCTGAATTGGTAAGGACCTACAGGGCACAAAGTCCAACTCATGGTCCTGCACAGGACAACCCCAAGCATCACATCACGTAATTGAGAGTATTTTCCAAATGCTTCCTGAGCTCTGGCAAGCTCAGGAATGACCATTTCCTGGGAAGCCTGTTACAGTGTTTGACCACTCTGTGGGTGAAGAACATTTTCCTAATATCCAACTTGAACCTCCTCTGACATCTTGAAGCCATTCCCTTGGGCCCTCTTGCTGGTCACCCCAAACAAGAGACTGGTGCTGCCCTTCTGCTTCCCCTAAGTGTTCATAATCCAGACTTTATTCATTGTACCCAAAGCCCTTATTAAGAAAGAATAAAGTGATCTGACAAACACTGCATCTTATCCATAATCTTATTTTTCTTCTTATGTACAAATCATATTTTACCAACAACCACACAGCTTGCTGCCCCAAGGCATGATTAACTTCATTACAGCAGAGAGGAGACTGACCACCATTCCCCCAGCCTGCTGAGGTCCTTCTGAACAGCAGCCTCAGCTTCCAGCATGTTAGTGTTTCTTCCCACTCAATGCTATCCACAAAGCTCCGTCCTGTTACACAGCTCATGAGGTGAGGATGCTGGAGGTTGCCAGATCCAGTACTGAGGAGCTTTGCTTTCAACTGACTGCCAACTTGTCCTGGCAACCCTTCTTTGGAAGCCTTTCAGTGCCATGTTTGACTCTCACACCTGATATGCCCCATCTTCCAGTGACCAAACCCTTTTTACCATACCCCACTCTCTCCCTGTCTTCTGTCAAGTGAGAGTTTTGCTACCAGAGACACATGTTTTTAGGAAAATATTAAGTAGGTATTGTCCTGATTACTGGTTGATTCAGAGGAGGGTTTAACCTAGAAAGATTTTTTTCCTGGATTAATCCATATTCCAGACAAGCTCTGTAACTTACTTTTTAATTTTTTTCCAAACAAAAGCTTCTATTTTGAAATTATTAATATTTTGTTACATATACAGAATATTTAAACCGTTTTCTTCACAATTACATTTTCCTTTTCCTGCACTGGCTCTGGCTGGGATGGAGCAATTTTTCTTCATAGCTACCCATATGGTGCTGTGTTTTATATTAGTGGCAAAACAGAGTTGATAGCACACCACTGATGTAGCCCTTGCTGAGCCAGGCTTTCATGGCACCAATACCTTCTCTCTTTTAAGTCTGCTCCTCTATCCATGGGCTGAGGATAGGCAGGAGATGGGGAGGGAAGAGGGGGTGATATGCAGCTGGGACAGCTGATCTGAACTGTCCAAAGGAATCTTCCATACCCCATAACAACACACTCAGCAGTAAAACTGGGAAGGGGGACTTTTGCCAAAGTAGATGTTGCTCAGAGACTGACTGAGCATAATTTTCTGGTGGTGAGTGATGAGTGTTTTTGCATTGCTTAATTTACGTTTCCCTTAATCCCTCTCCACTTATTAAACTGCCTTTATCTTGACCCAAAAGTTTTCTTCTCTCTTTTGCCCTTCCAGTTCTCATTGCCATCCCTCTGGGGAAGTGCGTAAGGGCTTAGCTTAGCTACCAGACAGAATATAAGCCACATTTTTAAAGAAGAAGTTAGAAGACTGTATAATTCCTTAAACTTGTGACCTGAGTTGTACCAAGGAGCTTTAGTTTTGAAAGTAAAATTGGATTTTAATACAATCACATTTTTATTCAAATTGTTAAATTTGAACATGTAAAGCAAAAAATTTCCTAAGGCTCAAATAGGGAAAGCCGGTTATTTATTCATTTTTTAATCAGGAGGATTTTGAAATATCAGGAGGATCTAAAAAACATCTTTTGAATTAATTAATCTTTATCCTCTCATAGGTAGCAACTGGTTTATGCTGGCTAACAATGATTTGACAGTCTTGCCTAAAAGCATGCTTAGTGAAAAAAAAAAGTAAGAAAAATATTAATTGGCCCTTTCAGTGTCCTCCTTTGAACTGAGAACATAATCTCTGGATTTATTTTTGAGAGTTTACATCTTCTCATGTAAAGGAACAAAAGTTTGAATGTTTTTATTAATTAGACCTTTAGGTCTATAGTTAAATATGCTTATTTCTACTACAATTATTCCTACTATTTTGTATATTGAAAATGTACAATTGAAACACATAGGTCTATGAAATTTGAGATGGGAAGGTAAACCTCCTCTCTTATTTTTATCGACACTTTAGATCAAACTATTAATCATACTTAAGACAATTTCTTTCTCTCTCAGCCTTGAGTTAAATAACTAACTAAATAAATAAATGTCTTCTCCCATTCTTCATTCCTAAAAACTACTGGCAGTTGAATAAAAAGCAATTAAGTTAATCACTCCATTTTAAACATTGCCCTCCATCCTAATCTTTTGTTCTAAAATCTATTTTTGCTACAATGGAAAGATAAGTTCAACAGGACTCTGATAAACAGTTCAGTTGGAACCTATCACATATTCCATTTTCACAGAGTTAGGTTAAAATATGTTAATTGACTGCATGGCCCATCTATGCTCCAAGGTAGAAGTACTCTTACAAATACAGTATTGGAGAATTCTGGCCCTTATTGGGGCATTAGAGCTACATAGACTCCATTACTTCAGACGGCTAAATATGATTATTTATTATGATCTATATGCAAGAGCAGAGAAAGCAGCAGCATACGTGCAGGCAAGCAGGCAAGGCAGTCCAGACAGCAATCCCCATCTGACCAAAACATCCAAGGTACATTGATTAAGCAGAATCCTGTACTAAGCATAGATTAGTTAACCTCTGTAAACATCAAGATGCTATGAAGAATTCTCCCAGTGTTCTCAAAACAATCTCAGGGCCAAGTGTTTGGTCCATGTTGTAGGCAACAATACAGTAATTCTCAAATCCCTGAACTGAGGAAACAAAATAGTGAAAGCTATTGAATGAACTTATATAGACAATTTTATGTCATTTAGGATCATGACCATTTTATCATGAGAACCATTTTTATTGGTTATACTTATTCTCTTTGCTGTGTGCTGAGAGTGTGGGCTATAAACAGACATACACGTGGCATTCATTGCATATTGTTCCTGTAAACAGTGTGCATAATGGAAGCATAGAGAATTCCCAACTAGCAAAAAAAAGCAGCAGAAATTAAATTGTTCTGCTGGAACCAAGGATGGTGGACTTTCCAGCACAGAGGTTCATTCCTGGCTGCTACTGGCATCAATGAAGGAGTCAACAGAACCTTTTCCAAGGCAGGGATTGGGAGGAAGTACACTTTAAATATCTTGTGAGTACCTCTTTTTAAATCCCTTAAGATTATTCCTGTCTGCACAATGCTTTAAGCCACGTCTGTCACTGAGTACAGCAGACCTGCTTTTTAACTGCTGTATTTTCTTCTGCAAATGGCATCGTCCTATGGACAAGGCTCTCTGAAGGTGAGAGCATCAGTTTTTGTAAATGCAGGGCTCTGTCCACTGCCAAATGGCCTCAGCTTTGGAGTTTCCTCTGTTTGTGGAACTAAACCTGTCTTTTCTTCCAGGGGCTTGAAGGAAGCAACTTCTGTGGTGGCACCCACTAGCTAAAATGCTCAAATTTTAAACTCACTTTTGCTTCTTTAGGTATCTTTGGATATCTTACAGGAAATTAAATCAGAAAAGTCTGATAGCTTGTGACATGATTTTTGTATTCAGTTCGCTTTTTAGTGACAGGAACTTAAAAACATTCTCCTTTTACAACTAGTCTATTTTATACCACAGAGAACAAAATAAAACATTATCACTATTTTTTGGACGTGCTCTAGGTGTTCTGTTTTGTACTCATATTTAATATATTTAATTTCCTTTGTATCTTAGAATTCACACTATTCATGTTCATTTCCACTCCTTACCCCCAACACTCACAAGGATAAATGCTATTTTTTTTTTTCTAATTTGCTCACAGGATTCATTTCTACAGAGCGGATATCAGATACTTCAAATTCTCAATAGTTCAAAATCCTCTTTTTTTCCTTATTTTTTGATTAACTGACTTTTATGGATGTATATTTTGATGAAATTGGGAGGACGGGACTCTAGATACTAGACTCATCTAAATTATAAACTAATTTATTGACAAATTCAATGATTTTTAATATTTAGAGTCCTCATCCTTGTCTTCTAGTGGTCTTTCTGCAACTCCATACTGGGAAACTCACCTCAGTAAACATAAGGCTCATTTTTATGAAACATGGTCACAAACACACAGTTGTGAGATCTTGTAGAGTTTAAGATCAATGTGAATTTGTGAAAACAACTCAAACTCTAAACCTGATCATAGAATCATAGAATGCTTTGGTGTGGAAGGGACTTCAAATATCACCAAGTTCAAGCATCCCTGCCATGAGCAGAAATACCTTCTACTTGAGTGTGTTACTCAAAGGCTCATCCATCAAAGTCTTGAACACCACCAGGAATGGGGCATCCACAGCTTCTCTGTGTAACCTGTTCAGTGTTTCACCACTCTCACAGTAAAGAATTTCTTCTTCCTATCTAATCTAAACCTCTCTCACTTCAATGCCATTACCATTATCCTACCCCTACATGTCCTTGCGAAAAGTCCCTCTCCATCTTTCCTGTAGGGCTCCTTTATGTACTAGAAAGTTGTCTAAGGTCTCCCCAGAGCACTCTCTCCTCTGGGATGAACAATCCCAACTCTGTCAGCCTGTTTTCATCGGAGAGGTGCTCCACCCCTCTGATCATATTGTGGTCTCCTCTGGACTTGCTCCAGCATCTTCACATCCTTCTTAGGTTGGGACCCCAGAAGGCAGATGCCATATTCCAGCTGAGTTCTTACCAGAGAGGAGTAGATGGGGAGAACAATCCCAAAACCAACCTCTCCACCCCTGAAAGCACCACCTTTGTGTTTTGGACACCCTCCATGCTTCCTGTAACTCATTGGAAACTGTTATCTTGCTTTCCTGTGTGAGTTAATTGGTTTATGTGCTTAATTTCTAATTGATTTTTAGTTTAATAAAGATTAAGACTTGCCCAGTTCTGTGTTAAGCAAAAATTAGTTTCAGGGATCTAATTCCTGAACAGACTGGTTGATTATGTATATAAGTATCAGGAAAGAATTCAGACTCTGTGGCTGTGACCTTATTTGTCAAGCAGAACATGAGAAACCAGGTATAGTAGCATTATGTTGGGCTATTCCTTGAAACACAGACTTCTGAGAAAAGCTGTGAGACTGAAACAATGGAAGTTTGAAAAGGCTGGTGAGAACCAGCATGGTCAAGCAGAAAGGAAAGCATGTGAGATAAGGAAAAATTTATGCTGTTAGTGCCAGATCCTTGACTTACATGTGGTTTTCTGCAGCTGTTTGCAAGTAAAATGGCTTTATTGCCAATAATATCAATTTTCTGGAGTAAATTAAAGCAACAACAACTTTAATTGCCACTACAAGTGTTGGAGGGCAATTAGACCAAATAGTGAGACAAAACTTTTAAAAAAAATCTTCTAACGTACTTCTAAATTGGTATGTACAAGAACAGGAGAATAATGACAAGTTCGTGAATTTATAACGATAAATCTCTTCTCTTTGCACCAAACCAAATAAGTTACAACTTTCTTTTAAAAGGTAAGTCATAGCCTGCCTGTGATACACTCTGCCAAATTCCTCCACAGAAATCCATTATATATTACTCCTGTTTATATAAAGCATAATGTCTACTTTTGAGGCATACTAAATAGGTATGACTAAGGCAACTATATATTATGATTTCTAATAAACAGAAAAGACAGACAGCCTCTTCCATCCTGACAGTGCCTGAGAAATATCTCAGTAAACCTGCAATATCAAGTAAATAGAAGAGTATTCCAAGAATCTAAAAAGGTCTCTTAAACTTGTTGACCGTTTACTGGCTGAACTTAGTAAATTATTCATTATGCATGGGTGGGTAGGATTGGCAAATTAACGGGATTATCCTGTATGCTCCCTAACCATAAAGTATTATTTTCTTACTATCCAGTACCTGTGACTCATGTCTGACAAGGTGGGAGTGAGACAGCAAGAACTGTGATTTCACCTGCAGTCCCAGAAAAAGCAGTGCTAAAGCATAACACAGGTATTCCCTGTTTGGCCATTGTTTATGACCTACATCTAGCTCAGTTCTTGTAAGCAGCTAGCAAGAAAGGATTATTATTAATAAATCATTTAAATTATGAGCAATTATCACCCTAGTTTGGAAGTAGCTAAAACTGAAAATCTATCCAGACACAGGAGACAGGACAGTGTTATGGCTGTTCAAAGACAGAAAGCAGATCTCAAAACCAAATGTGAAACCTTCGTTGCTATTGTTCTGACCAGAAAAGAGAATATTTTTGTAGACAGACACAAGAAGCAGAGGAAATCATACAGACATGAAAGCAGAGTTAGAGAAGTTTGAGTTCGACCATGGACCTAGCTCCTGCCTAGAGGAAGTCTGCTACACCCATGCATGGGCACCAGCAGTGACACTTCCACAGAGATTCATCCCATCTCTGAACATACAACAGTGTTTGTTTCCTCTTCTCTCAGCTGCTAGTTCTGCTTCCTCTGTTTCAGTTTTTCCATCTCAAAAACTGAAACCCTCACTCTTCTTCTTTGCCTTCTGTTTACCCCAGTGTTGAACCAGATATGCCCAATCCCTTCTTTCCTTCAAATCTATTTGTAATTCTAGTCTTCACGTGGATCTCTGCTGTGTGTAGATGCATTTCTCTTTCAATCTTTATTCTCACCACTGGTCAAGGCAAGCTATGTGCTGACTCAGTTTCCTCTTGTACTCAAATAACAAACTAACCTAAAAACTAAATCTAGATTACAGGGCTTTGCATGATNAAGACTGAGACAGTATCACATCTCTTAACACAGACCAGTTTAGAGGTTTTTTTTTTTTTTTTTAACAGAAGAACATGAAGATACAAGGTTAGAACACTGAACAGCATTAACATACAAGTTTCAAGGAATGTTTCAAGGAAAAAGAGACTGAGAAGCATGAAAACATCAGTGGAGAAGTTCAGTTTCAACATCTTTGCTGGGTTTTGGCCTGACTTTACACCCAAACAGCTCAGACTAGACTCAAGAAGGTAACAGAGTGCACCATGCTCTTGATCTCAGACTCTGATTCAGCTCTGTCTGAAGTGCTGGCTGTCACAAAACAGCTACTTGAGGAATGCAATTTCTTCATGTCTCTTCTGATTTTATTACATAGTCCTTCTACATTTATTGATTCCTTCAAGCTCTGTGGACAAGGAAGCAGCCATTTCCCTGCTTCAGCTAGAGGCTTTGGCTGAAGTTTCATGAGCATTCTAACCCATGGAAACCATCAGTGTCTGACATCCAGGCTGCTCTCTACCTTCTTGTGGATTTCTGCAGACCTAGCTGATCATTTTTCCATCCAACCACCATCACCACATCATCAGGCAGCAGCTTCTCCTTCTGTGGGATTAGGTGATGTTGGAACCACAGCTGGTCAGTACCATTACCCAGGTAGCTGCTCTTCATCAGTGCCCTGATGGAATATGTTTCTTTTACTCCAAGCCCACCAATATATGCAGTGTCCAAAATGGGCATCTCTGCTGTTCTGAATCCTGGTCTAGATTAAATGGTAACTGCTGCTTTCGGGGTTTATCCTGAGAATATCTCACAGACTGCTGTTTCCACTTTATTGCTCATCCTCACAGACTTTCCTGTTTATCTTTCCAATTTTTTTTTTTTTTTAATTTTTATTCTGCTCTGGTAGCTCTCTTTCACATCTTGTTCTTTATAACACTCTTCTTAATAGGAGACTGTCATCGGTTGCAATGCAGGATGTGGCCAAGGGTGTGAATTCTATCACCATCTGCTGCACCCAGGTGGGGCAGTGTTCTTTATCTCTTCTACAACTCGTCCTTATCTTCTGTTAATGAGCCATCATGGTTTTGGATTATAGTGCAGGATGTGACCAGGGGTGTATATTCTGTCACCATCTGTTGAGCCCTGGACGGGCAGTGTTCTTTATCTCTTCCACCACCAATCCTTGTCCATGAAGATATCTTCTGTTTAATGGGCCATTCAGTGACTGATAAATTATATCATCCCATTGTGACACACTCCCCCCAGGGGGAGGAGCCAGGCATTTCCAACTGAATAAATCTGGTATTCAGGACACCACTAGCTGCCTTTTTGCACAGCCAGACGAGGACCAAACCCTTCTATACCACCACTGGATCTTTGGAGAAGGACTGCACCCTTCTACAGGATCACTGCCTCAACAGATCCACATTAGTCACTCCAAGAGAACTGCAGCCACCATTTAATTGGACTGCTACCAATGCCCAGACTAACAGGGTGTCAGGTTGTATCCTGACTCTGTTAGGGGTTTTTTTTTGTTTTGTTTTGGGGGTTTTGTTTGTTTGCTTTTGTTTTGTGTTTTTGTTTTGGTTTGGTTTGGGTTTTTTTTGTACTACTGCATTTTATTTTAGTTCTCCTATTAAGTTTTTTGTTTTGTTTTGTTTTGTTTTTTTCTTGCTAATAAAGAAATGTTATTCCTATCATTATATCTTTGTCTGAGGGCCCTTAATTTCAAAATTATAACAGTTAGGAGGGAGAGGGTGTCGCTGTTCGAGCTTTGGAACGCCACAGTAATGATGAATGGATTCCAAGTAGCAGAAGGCAAAAAAGCTGTTTTTCAATGAGAAAAGCCTGTGTACCTGTGTATTTACACATGTCCAGCATACGTCCAGAACCACCTCACACACCATTGGTGAAAGAAGGATAAGAACCTCTTAAGGTAAACATCACATACACAGCATATACAGTATCTCTTCACAATAACGGGTGCGAAATGAGAACTCTTCCTGATTTCTCATGGCAACCTCAAGGCCATGGTTTGGGAATTTCTTCCACACAAGCTGTAGCTGCAGCTACAATGGGGGGTTACATTTTCCATTGCAAGGGAGGCTCCTGCCTTCCTTAGCAGACCCCTTTGTCTTTTAAAACCAAGACACAGACATACCTTTCAAAAGGAACCATCTTCTCATCCACAGCAGAAGATGACAGGAGCAATGCTCATTCAACCCTGCTGCAATATTGGTTTTATGTTATTGTTTGCTCACAAAACCTTATGTGTTGCCTATCATGTTTGAGTAGGCATGACTCTGATTTAAGTCTAGAATTTTAGTTGAAAAATAAACAGGACTAACATTTTTCTGTTTAATTTTTGGTCAAGAAGCTGCATTTTAATGTCTCTACAAGAGATGTGACTCAAAGTCTTCCTCTTTTTAGTGGTCTGCCATCTACTGCCATGTACTAATGATATGTTTTGGGGTCTGCTTTCATTTAGTTGGTTCAGGAATAATTTTCAAGGTCTACTGGCTTCTCTATATCTCTTTTTAATAGCAGGAGCTCTTAAGTTGCTTTTTATATATGTCTACAGCTTGGTTTGCATATAATATATAAGAAAATAGAGAGAAAAAATAGTGAGAAATCGCCTCTGAATTCTCGATAAGCTAATAACATGTTAGGGTGAAATCCTCTGTTAACTCTGCTAAACAGTTTGTTATTCTGTAACATTTAGCTAAATTATTAAACATAAAGCAAGTTCAGGGGGAAATAGGTGTATAAGCAAAAAAATCCTTTGCTCAGGTGCACATTTCTTTCCTTAATCAGTGACTCCTGTCACTTGTTTAGTAGCAAAACCCTGTACCTTGTGGTATTTGTATGGCTCAGGGAATTACTGTCTGCGTGAGCTTTAAGACTGATCAAATTGTGGTCAGAGGCAGTCCTGACTTGATCTGTTCTACAATGATGAACAAAATGATGGTCTCTGGCAGCTCAGCAGCTTTTCTGTGGTTCTCTCTGCAAGATGAAAAGAGCATTAGGCGTTGCACATATGAGATTGCTGTCGTGGTGAAGCAAAAGGAAGTCTTGTTCCTTCCTGTGTGTGGGCTGAGAACACCCTCAGTCCTTCATGGTCAAACAAGTCAAAGGCTGTTTTTTTCACTCTGCTTATGTATGCCATATGCTACAGCTGCATGAAATGACACATTTCAGGGGGAAGTCACAAGAAGAAGAGATTGTAAGGTAAAATTCAAATATTTTATCACTATAAATAACAAAAAAAGTAATAATCTATTTCAAATTGATATAAATTGTCACCATTAAACCATAATTATGCTGTCTAGAGCAATTAAAACGTGTACATTTTCAAAGCAAATCTGGAATCTCAACAATATACATTGGAAAATGAATTGGTTTGTAAATCTTTTGGTGTAGCAAAGTTTCTGAGAAATTTCTTGTGCTTGTGTTGGGAATATTAGGCAGGAAAACAATTTCAAACATTCAAATAACTTAAGGTAATTAATTTAAAAGGAGGTGAACAGAAATGTTTATACCAATCTTGGCTTTCTAAAGATGTTTTGCCTGATGCTTCATAAATAAGGAGTTACTCTGACAGTGTTTTGCAGTTACAGTCTATCACTTTACAGATGAGTGCAAAGAATTAAGAATTGCCAATTAAAACAAGTTTACTGATTTCAGACTTCAAAGGAGTCAGACAGAGAAGATGCCGGTTTTTTAAGAGATCATTTTTCAGCTCCTACTTAGTTCTTTCAAAACTCTTTCTAAGGTAAGGATAAATTTCATTATCAAAGTATCCATCAACTCCATGAGTTATCCCTGTATATTTATTGTCTTTTGAGCTAAGTCTAAGTAAGAATGCAGCTGTATGTGGCTATGTTCAACAAGTACCAAAAAAATTCTATCTTTCGGGAGAAAATTCCTAAATTAATTTTTATCTTTTCTTCACTCTTCATGGTAGAATAGCTCAGGTAAAATTCTGTAGCAAAAATACTTGCACATGAAGAAAGAAGAAATTGAATTTTCATCTGCAGACCTTTATTTTTAATTTGCTCCCTGTATCTAGAAACAAACTGTTGCTACCTTGTGTGTATTTTGTACCCATCCAGCAAGATGCAAAGAAGATGGATCAGGTATCATCAGAGAGTATCCACACGTTATAGGTACAACATCTTCATGTTTCATTATTTTCCCACCTTCAATTTTAGCTTTTTGAGTGCAGATAAAATTGTACAATTTGCAAATAGTGTCTTTGTTATTACAAATTGCTGAATCTAGAGGCAAATAATTGAAAAACAAATCCTAGAATGCAGTTTAGTAAATCAAAATCTTATTCATAATTATGTAAAATGTAGTTTTACCCCTGAGAGGCATAGGTTATTGCTGTCATATACAGGATCACAACAGTAATAAGACTATTAACCTACACGGGATAACATAATTTCAGATGCAATTCAGTACTGTCTCTTTAGGAATCTGTGATATTCCAGTTAACAATATAGGAAATAAAAAAGAAAATGTTTCGCTCCTATTTTTCCCTTTCAGTAGCCTTCAGAAGAGGAGCTTATGAGGATGCTTAACAGCAGTATAACCCAACAGAACCGTTCTTGCAATGACACAATGCTGGACTCCTCAGAGAAGCTCCACACTGTTCTGATATTCCTGTACATCATCAGCCTGGCTGGCGGCACCCTTGGAGTCTTCATGATGTCCCAACAGTTGTTTCAAAGGAGATCACAATCTGTGATGACCATTAAGATCATCAGCCTCCTGGTGCTGCACAGCTTCATGCTCCTCAGCATCCCCTTCCGCCTCAGCTACTACATTTTAGGGGAGTGGAAATTTGGGAGGTTTGCGTGCCGGCTGGCGAGTGCCATCATCTACCTGCACATGTACGCCACCTTCGCCCTTTACGTGGCCATCATCACAGCTCGCCTGCTCCGCCTGGAGTTTCGGAAGTGCTGCACCACAGCCTGGGGGGCTGTCTGGCTGCTGGGAGTGCTGGTGGTCACGCCTGTTCTTCTCTCCAACTATGGCACCTCAAGGACATACCACTCCTCCGAGTGCTTCCAGTTCCACAGGGAGTTGCAGGAGGCTCACATGGTGATCACCAACTACTGCCTGGTTGGGATTTTGCTGGCAGTGTGTGCCGTGCTCACTGGAATCCAGCTGACTGTGATCTATAGGGTAGCTGTAAAATACTGGCCCAACATTAACTCCCATGTGGAATTTAGGGCTCAGGCAAAGAGCTTCTTCTTCATCTTGGTAACATTAGTCTGCTTTATGCCTCATCATGTATTCCGAGTATATTATATCCAAAACTTCGACCTTGATAAAGACCATAAACTACTTCTATACAATGAGGTTTTTTTAGCTTTAACAACAATGTGCTGCCTGGATATGTTGTGCTTCATAGCAGGAATAGCCCACTGAACTGCAAACAACCAGGAAATCCAGCTGCAGTGTGTCAATACTGGTTTGTGGGAGAAATATAACTGTGTTGGGATTTTCCTGAGCTAGGAAGACTGGTGAGTTTATGGCATGTTTCTATGTCTACAGCATTGTTTGGCTTTTGCAGGTCACTAAGATTCCTCTTTCAAATTACACTTTTTTATCTGCTCTCTAGGAGGCAGAATACTTGAATCTTACTCTAGTCTTGACCTAAGAGTCATGCCCTGAAGCTTCATTAAGATTTTCCTCAGCTGTCCTTCTCTAACAATTACAGCACAAGTACCATTCCTTTGTATTTTTTTCCTCAATGTGTCTCAGTAATCACAACCCACCTTGGCCAATAGGTTGTCTTATCTGAAGGTCTAACATCTTCTGGCAAGTGTGATACCGAAGGGAAGAGATGGAAGAAAGAAATTCCTTCACAGGATATTTGTACTCGTGATTTTAGATAGCAACAACGTAAACTCTATTCAAATGAGAAGTGTTCACAGAATCACAGAATGGGTCAGATTGAAAGAGACCACAGTGGGTAATCTGGCCCAACCTACCTTTGTATAATTTATACAAAATATATATTAAATTAAATTATGTGAAAACTAATCATTATGACAACTTCACTTTTACTTGCGTCATTCCAAATCCACAAGGAGCTCTGAATTGTCATAATTGTATATTTAGAGTGACTGAGATCAGAACAGGATTCAAAACTTCTGCCTTATGTCACTCTCCCATCAGGACTGGATCTGTAGTTGTTATCTCTTAGGCCCATTGTAGCCAAAATAAAGTTGCTGTGCTTCCATAACTCGATCTGGAATTCAGTTGAGGGCAAGAATCAGTCCCTCTCCAGGATGGGGAAATACTTTATTAGCCTTCAAAAACCTTTGATGTCTGGTCACTTTCAGTTGTCTCTTGATTTATTATCAGATGCTATTTTTTTTTTCCATTTATGCATATAAATGGAATAAAAACAGAACTAGAATAAACTTACTGAACAGTGCTTAATCAGTTCAGCATATGTTTGGGTATGTGTGCACAAACTTGTTCTGAAGTATATCTTCTCTCCATTAAATAGATTATATTCTTTGGGAATCACATCTGTTTTGGGAACCTCTGTTTTATCTTCATTATTTAAAAGCTCTTTTAAATGATTCATTCTTCCTGCTCTGCTCAGTGCAGAAGGTCTCTAACCCTTCTGTTGAAGGCCCCACTGTCATTTGCTACGTCCCAGCAGCTTGAGGCCAGACTTCTCCCACTCCAGACTTCTAGGAGTCACACAAGGCTACATTTCCTCCTTCACAGCCCTATAAGTTCCCATAATTTTTAGTCTGGCAATCTTTGCTACAGAAAATGCTATGATCCCTCGATACAAATGGATTAAAGCTTGATTTGGGAGGATTATAAAGTAGACTTATGAAGTAATGCTACTAATACCTCAGATTGATGACTTTTCTTTGAATGAAAGAACTTACACCTACTCTGTCAGTCCTGAATAAATGTTTTTTGCCTTGACATTTCCATAAAAAACTTTGTTGAAAACTCCTGATAGTTTCAGGATTCTTTCTGCCTCTTTTAAAAATGTGAGGTGTCCAAGGTCCAGCAGTAAGTCCCAAAATCTGAAAATCCTGGTCTGATGGCTTCCTCTAGAATTAGCACGTACACTCTTATTCAAAAAATATTTTGATCAGCCCATGATTTTCAAAGGCAGCAGGTAGACCTAGAGTTCAGTATTACAGAGATGGAGTGCAAAGGGACAGATTTTAAAGTTGGATTTACCAAAGCCTTTAGAAAAACTGGCAAAGTTGCAGGTGGTGCAACAAGTACATTGTTTTTCACTTACTGTACTCCTGGGGCTAAATAAAAGAATTGTTCCTTGAAGAAATGTCCTGTGTTGCTGCCTATTCTCACTGACCCATGTTTCCAGGGTGACCTACTGGTGAAGATCAGAGTCATCTTACCTTTGCTTGTGAGTCAGCTGATGATCTGTATCAGTCCACCATAATGATGTGCAAGTCTGGGGGAGAAAAAGGGAAATGTCATGACAGCCTTGCCTTTGTATTGCCTGGCATTTTTTACCTTGCTGAAATAACCCTGACCTGAACTAACACTGACTTGACTTCCTGGTGTGATGCTGAAGCTGTGTTGCCCATCACAGCTCTCTAGTAGCCACTGGCTGCTGGCTGGCACTGGGCCTGCTCTGCTTGCCCTGCCTGGATGCAGTGGAGCTGCATGCAGCACCAGCTCTGGGAGTGAACCTGCAGAGGACCAGGACTTTCTCTCTTTCCCACTCTGCCCCACAGTGGGTAGGCTTTGGGTAGACAAGACAATGGAAGAACAGATGTGTAGATCTCATGACTGTCCTCCTAATTCAGAAGATAATGGATTAAGCATTGATCTCAGTTTTGTTGCATCTAAGACTCACATTAAAGTGATAGAGATAAGCTCTATTCAATACCCAGTCCCCAGCTGAGATCTTTAAAAGCACTTTAAAAACTGGTTAAAATAAAAAATTATCAGTCTTCAGAAGGATGGCCTGAGAAATAAATTCTGAAAGGGCAATAATATTCAGCTCAGATTGTAGGGTACTATTCCTTACTATGAATTATATAATGACATCCCCCGGAAAAGAGTTAAAAATGTTGATTTGAATGCCGTTCATGAATGACCCAAGTAATTCTGGAGATAATTATAGACATTAATAATTGCTTTCACATCAAAGGATCATTGAATTGTAAGCCATTTAGTCACCCCATTCATTTTTAATGTCATCCAACAAAGACTGGGAAAATCCTCAGACATACTCAAGCAAAGAATATCAAACCGCTAAGTGTATCTTCTGTTGTTGTTCTCTGCATGAAGTTCTGCATAAACAGGGCAGACAAGCAGACCAAAACCAAAATCCCATTTGTATCCCTGACTTCCTAAGCTAGTTTGATGGAAAACTATAGGTAGTTCTTACCATACAAATGAGTGTGCTCACTGCTGTCACAGCTACACTGCTACAGGTAGCCTGTTCCCACCTACCTTCAGCATATCCTTTCCAACAGTGCAGAGGGTGATGCACAAGAGGCATATCTGGTTTTAATTCATATATTTCTTCTGTTTCATCTGTTCCTTGTGCCTGCTCACAGAGAAAGGTCATATTGATGGTGTTGTCAGATTGACATGCTCCTCTCTGCAAACAAGCAGAAGGAACAGATGAGTTAGGAGGAAACAAAAGCACACTCCCACACTCCCATTCCCTTTTTTTTTTCTCTTCTTCTTCACTCAAGCAATGACACTCTTAGCACTAATAGATACTGTCATAACTATCTGTCCTTTTTTTTTTTTTTTTTTTTTTTTT
>VWZN01004553.1:432149-457043 GCA_013396955.1 Regulus satrapa | reverse complement strand
TCTTTTCTTTTTTTTTTTTTTTTTTTTTTTTTCCCTGTGTCAACCCTAAACATAAAAAACACACTAGAGTTCTTGCCTTTTATCACACACATTCCAATTCGGGGTTTTGAGTGCCATCATGGAGCAGCTATCTGGCATACAGAGCAGAACAATATGTGGGCTAAAATTATGAAAGAAATTTAAAATTGCTTGATCCATAAGCACATGGGTGAACACTTTTCAGGAAAGATTCAGGAGGGGCAGCACTTGTTGCAATGATTGTTGCACAGAGAATAAATACCAGAAAAAACTAAACCCAGAGAATTTTTTTTAAAAACTTTTTAAAATATCAAAGCTACAAAAGACCATCAAAAGAAAAAAAAAACAACCTAAAATTTCTTCATGCCTTCTTTACTACTATTTTCAGCTGTCCATGAGGAGCCACATATTAAATCCATGGTAGGTCAAGGACATGTGTTGTCACACAAAGGGTGCCACAGATATTGTACAGAAACATCCTGTTCATCAGCCAATGATTTTGTGATAAGACTGACAGAGGACAAGAGCCATAGCTCAGCAAGAGGATGCTGATCTTACACATGACAAAAGAGTTGCAGATTCTGACTCTCTTGGGACTGATGTCCCAAGATGATGGTGTCCCTGCCTGCAGGAGCTCTCCTGTTTCAAGGAGCTGTATACAGTAATTTATGGAAAACCACACAGGAGCACCAAGGTACGTGTAGAAACACAGGAGCAAACTTGCACACAGAAGAAAGGGGAAATCTGGGCTCCAGATGAAGTAATTTTCTTTCTGACAAGGAAAGATGTGATGAGAGATCTCAGTGCCTTAGTCCTAGCAACAGCTGCCTGCTTTTATGTTCTGGCAGACAAGGACAGAGATGATGAATGTGTCAGAGGAAGGAAAGGCTGCAGGAGATAGACTAGAAGACATTGACTTGCATGATGATTCTTTCATTCGTTATTTCTCACAAATATTTGGAAAGGCTGATCTGTGCTTTCCAAGATATAGTACTGCTGCATAAAACACTTTGTAAGTTCTAAAAATTCCATGGAAATAAATTTCATGTATCTATTGAGCAACAACATTTTAAAAAATACTATTAAAAGGTAGAACCCTTATATTATATCAAAAAATAGCATAAAATGCGTGTTGCTTTATTTCCATACTCTGCCTGGCAGAAGTATCAAACCCAGTACTGCATCTTACATAGCACACCACTACAGTTTACTCAAAGATAAAAATTATTAAAATTCCTTCAGCCATATTTTTTAATAAATCCTTTTCCTAAAGCAATTCTTCCTCTCTCATTTTCATGTCCTCTATCTGTGGAAACCCCCCCTGAAATGTTTCAATATAGAAACCAGCAGGTGACAAGTCTTCCTACTGGAAAGTAGCTTGAAGAAAAGGGGAATTTTCACTAGCTCCACATTTTGGTTTTCCATTGGCATTATCACTCCAGCCTTCTTTCCAAAATTTAACCTAAGCAAGTGACTGCCTGTGTATCCTAGAGGGAGCAAATGAAGAAATAAATTTGGAAAGAGGTTTGTCCGCAATGAGGAACACCAAGATGACTCACGGACTCATCTCCTACTCCTGGTGTCTCTCTCACTGCCCTTTGACTCTGCTGTGACAGCATAAAATGTCAGAGCATAGACTGGTGGTGCACAGCCCATCAATGAGGCTGTGCAACATAAGTCACTAGGAACTTCCCTTCTTTAGCTCTACTGCTGCCTTCTACAGTTACCCTAAAAACATTCCTATCTGTAAGAAGGCACTTTTCTTTCCCCCTAGCCCATAGAACTTCTCAGATGAGAAATACATTTCCAGACAAATGGCACATGAAAACTGCTAGCTTTTTTCATTTTAAATTTCCCCCTCCCCTTGCCATTTTATCCACTAACTCCCCAAGAAGAGTAACATCCCCAGAAGTTACCACTGCATTAGTTAAAACCTTTTAAAATTTTGGGCTGATGAACAAAATACCTCTGTGTAACCTATGTTCCACCTTTTGCTTTCTAACAGATGATCACATCTAATGACTTGCCATGTGTGTGTGGTTAAGCCCCAGCTGGCAACCAAACACCACACAGCTGCTTATTCACCTTCCACCCCTTCCCTCCCCGCTGCGATGGGGACATGAATCAGAAAAAAGGCAAAAGTTGTGGGTTCAGATAAACACAATTTAATAATTAAAATAGAGCAAAATGCAATAATGGTACTAACAATGCTAATTATGAGTACAAAAATAATAATTGTGATGAAAAGGGCAGAGAGAGATAGAGAGAGAGAGAAATAAAACCCAAGAGAAACAAGTGATGCATAACACAATTGCTCACCACCTGCTGATCAGTGCCCAGCCTGTCCCCCAGCAGCAATCAGAGGGTTTCCAGCCAGCTTTCTCCAGCTTATGTACATATTGAGTATGGTAGTCTAAGCTGTGGAATGTCCCTTTGGCGATTTCAGGCCAGCTGTCCTGGCCATGCTCCCTCCCAGCTTCTTGTGCACCTGGCAGAGAATGAGACACTGAGAAGTCCTTGACTCAGGGTAAGCACTGTTCAGCAACACCCAAAACATCAGTGTGTTATCAACGTTATTTTCATCCCAAATTCAAAACATAGCACTGCATTAGCTACTAAGGAGGAAATTAACTCTATCCCAGCTGAAGACACTGATTTAGCATGTGCTTCTTTAGAATACCTGAATGAAGAGCCCTTTGTGAGTAGTTCTTAGCCCCCTTATAGATGAGTGGTTTGGTATCATATGGCACATGGTTCATCTCCTCATTGTCTGTTTTCCTCTCCTTCTTATCAGTTTGGTGAAATATGGGGTTTTGGGGTTTTATGTAGGTGGGAAAGCCAACTTTCTGAGCACCAGAAAGTTCAGTGTAATTTTTCCATGTTTCTAGACTTGAGCTAGTCTGTTACTGATTACCATAATGCTTGATTTATTTGATTTGTTGCCAGCCAAGTTCTGGCGGGAGGAAGCTAGAGAGTATAAAGTTTGAGAACCATTGCCTTAAACCAAAGTTACAGTGTGATTACAATCACTTTCCAGATTTACACAGCTTTAAAGCTTATTTGATTAACAAAAATTCTTGCTCAACCTGGTGTGTGCCCACAGATCTGCAGTTTAAGGTTACAACAATGCAATCTTGTCAACCCTCTGTTCAAAAATCCATATCATGTACATAGAATGGACACAGCCCTCTGACTCACAAGAAAATCTTTGTGCCAAAGCAAGGGCTTTTTGTTGAAACACCTGAACAGCCTTGATGGTGGATTCCTCTGACAGTACACCCTGTATAAATATGAGAATAATTCACAAAATAATCTCACAACAGCAATATCTGCATGTGAAGCATAAGAGCAAGATTAGAGTTGCATAAAGGAGGGAACTACTAGAAATCTGCAAAATTGAAACAATAAAAACAACAAAATCTTAGGTTTTATGAAAGAGAAACAGTTCAATTGTAAAAGTTAGGCCAGTAAAAGTCAAGATAAAACAATGCAAAGGAGAATGCAAAAGCAAGGAAGAGTGTAACTTATAACTATCTACTTGTTTATTATTTAAAATGACAAAGAAGAGAGAGAAAGGGAGGAATAGATAAAACAACAACAACAACAAAAAAAGAGGTAGCTTAAAAAGCTTCTCTGAAGTATGTTAACAAAATTTGAGGGATCAAAAATAGACAACAATTGCTATTTGACAAATAGAGATGACGGAATGATTAAATACTGGGGACATACTAAAGACTTTTTTAGGAGAGTCTCGGTAGACTATAAGCATGAATTGCCCTTGCAGGAGTGGAATTGCCCTCTGAAATCACCTCTAAAGTTAGAAAATCTCTATTATTAAGTATAACGATAAGAAATTCCATTAGTTTTCTTCTAGAATTTTTCTCTTACTAGCCCTCACTGAGCTTGAAAAGGAATTCAATTAAAAAGGAATGCTCTCCTCTCATAATCAGACAGAATAAAATCTTTTTAATCAGGTCTTGTCTGATCAGACAGAATAATAATCTAATAAGAAAGCAATACATCCTCTACACCTACTTCTGCAGTGGTGAGCTCCTGATGAAATTGCTCCTGGGAGAAAGCTGTCAGCTCACCTTTGTTCCTGCTCACCCACACTGCATGAGCCAGCAGGGATCTGATCAAAGCATCCCAGGTTTTCTGCCAGCAGGTAAAAGACACTGAACAGCCTCCATGTGTTGACATTTCCCTGAGCAGTTGCCATCAGATAAAGCTACAGCTGAGGCATGGAGGCACTTCCACCACAACAGCAGCACTCTGTAATCCAGATATGGAGCACAGCCCTGTGCCCAGGATACCTCTGCCTCCGGAGGATTGTAGTGCAGGAACAACTTGAGGAGCCAGGGAGGAGTAAGGAGATGGTCTGACTCAAGCACCCAATAGGTGCTGCATATGCCAGTCATCAGCTGTGAAGCCACAATTTTTGGACTTTAGAAACACTCTTCTGGCACATAGGTAAGCTAGAGCTCGGCATGTTTTGCTGAGTTTGTAAGTTAGAGGAGTCCACAGGGCTTCCCACCTATAAAATGTACACACAGCTGCAATCCAGCAAATTTTGGATCAAAAGCTCTTCCTGTAAAGCCAGAAGAAAAAACCCTTCCTGCTATGGGTAAGCCCCTGTCTTTGTTTTCTGGTGAGCAATATCCTTGCAGTAGGGGAATGTTGCAAGGTGCTGCGAGCTGGCCAGTGGAAGATAGTGGGCATGTGTTCCTGGGAAGGAGGGCAGTGGGAATATAAGGGTGTATAAGCAGCTAGCAGAACAAACAAAACACACTTTCAGAGAATTAATGAGATGGATTCTAGCCAGTCAGAAAAATATGTGAATGCATATAAAAAATTATGGTAGGACTTCAAGAAGTTGAAATATACTCTTAATCCATGTGGGAGCCTGAGAAACCCTTTCTACAAAGATTTAGAAGAGGCAGAATATCTTAAATAGACCTGGCAATGATGCAAGCACCCAGTTTGGCTATCATTAAACCACCACGTTAGCTGCTCTGGGGAACGCCTTCTGAAATCTCTATTAGCTTCCAGAGAAAAGAAGTCATTAACCTCCAAAATGGAGTTTAAGTGTGCCACATCACAATACCACAAGAACGTCCTTCCACTCTGATTTATTGCTCTTAAAGGGGCTACACGACTACATGTCCTCAGATAAACCAGTGGGCACCATGAAAATGCACAGAAAAATAATTTTCAGGATTCTTAAAGGAATTAACAGTGCAGACTTCCTTACAGGATTAATTTCACTTATCCCCATCCATCAGAGCTGTAGAGAGCTCCCCCTCTTCTCTTGCCAAACTCTCATGTGTTGTGTAACAGCGTTACGAGAGCAGTTTGTTTCCAAATGATATTGAGGAAGACTAACACTATTAGGTACGGATATGTGCAGTACTGCTATCACAGCGTTCTGCCTTGCACAGCTCCAGAATGGCTCAGTATGAACCAAATCCCAAGCACTTCTAGCTGCATGATTGCTCTGTTCCAGCAGTAGAAAGATGGGACAAGGAATGATCCATGTCCTATTCTGAGGAGCCTGATTTTTCCCATCTAATGCTTAGACCTCTTCTTCCTGTCCCTCAAAATGCCAGGACCCACCAGAGATCCTCTACATGTGAAGGTGGTGTGTCTCAGAAATGATACACATGTCTGGAAAGAAGTAAAGCAGAACATGTCAATAAATTAACTAGCTGGTGCCTGTACTGAGGTGGAGAAGTTTTACCCATGGTGTGCTAATACACCAACCACTCCTGACTGAATATTGTGGGAAGGCAGACATTTTGCAAGACTGTTTGTCATGATGTCTAAAACACAGGTGCAAGCTGGGTGTATTGGACCTCATGTTCTCTGCATCAGGAAGTGATCAACAGGTCAGCATGGTAAGAATGCTGGTGCCAAAAGAGACTAAATGACACTTATATTATTAAGACATCAGTCCAGTTTACTGTCAAGAACAAAATCCCAATTTTCATCACAAATTAAGAATTATTTCAGAACTTTCTGAGTGCTGCAGAGAAATATCTACCATTAAATTCTCAGTGGGAACTGAAATGCCAGGGTTTCACATAGAAGCCCTTTCAGTCTTTGACTTTTATCTTCATGTTCTTATATGCAGCAGCCTGCAGCTATGGACCTGCTTGTGGCAGTGATGGTTGATTATTTTCTTATTACAGGGAAAGTGACAGTGGTCAGGATGAATGGAGCTGCTGCGCATCCTGCCAACATTCTTGGACATCCTAATGTGGTGTAGATTATGTCACCAGGTAACATCAACAATCACCTCCAAAAGCACATTCAGTAGGTGAACCTCTTGCTTTGGACTGATATAATCTCCATGTGCCAAGCAAGAGAGGATTTTCTTCAGCCCCAAGTGACTGTACATTGAAACAACAGGCAGTGGTGACCACAAGTGATGTCAAAAATTTTGAGGCTATTTGTTATAATTATTCATGCCCTCAGACTGGAAAAGGCAAGATGTCCTCACAGTCCGTCTAAGGAAAATGTAAGCAGTTTGGTAATATTGATGGAAATCAGAAGTTCACAGCTGTATTTTACAACATTTCATTTTTGTCAATATGAACTCTGCTGGAAGTAATGCAGAAGTGGTGCTAACAGTCTGATCCAATGATGATGATGAAAGCTAGCACAAGGTCACACAGCACATAAATTTCATAGGTGAAGAAATATCTGTTGCCCTGCAGCAAATCTGCAGCAGGGTATGTGTAACATTTCTGGATTTATCTGTAGTCCAGCATGCAGCTGCCTTTCTTTTAAGTACCTAATGACACCTGGGGTTTAATTAAAAAGGTAACAAGCAGTGTAGCAACTGGGAACCCAGCCACAAAACGATTTCTTTCTTTTGACTTGACTTCTGTTTTATTAAGCAGTTTTTCCTGCAATGTCACAAAGAAAAAAAAAAAAGTATTCAGCGTTGTCATACTAAGTGGCATACTAGTTTTATTGTACAGAATGTTTTATGTGCATAAGCAATAGCTATAACAACATGGCTCTTCATGTGTGGCTCTCCACTGCAAGATGAAATTTGATAACAATGCAATTATTAACTCCAGTCACTCAGACATGTTTTGCAATTACTGTTTTGTATGTTTGATACCATAATCACTTATGTTAGATGATTCAAAATGTGACACCATTAAGAACCTCTTTAACATAATTAGTTTCAAACTTGCTTAATAGAACTGTGGTACTTCGTGGTATTGTGATTTTTTTTGGGGGGGGCGTTAGGGCCATGAAAGACTCAAGTGAGATTACTCATCAGCACTGTCTTCCCTTTCCTCTTCACCATGCTCTGTTGCATCTGCCCACTTGTCAGTTTCTCATAAAACATCTTACAAGCTTTCAAATGTGTTTCTTCCTCAGCCCATAGCCTAACCACTGAGTGACATTCTCAAACTTGCCTGGATAGTTTCTATGCTTCCAACATTTGGGTATTAAATTTGGGCTTCCAGGTTCTTCACCATGAGCTGAGCTGGCCTCTGAACAGATTACGTTCCATTATCCCTCACAGACACCACAAAAAACCCCACCCAGAACAGAGAAGATCCCTCATTCCTGTCGAGCTACTACAAACCAATTATGTCAAGTAATCTGACTAATGGTCAGAAAACACACTGTGAAAAAGGTCACCAGTACATAACATTTAACAGAATGTTTTTAAAAAAGATTAGAGAAGGTTAAAAAAATCTTGTTTTCCATTCAGCTGTAATGAATCACTCTGTGGTTGGTGTTATCTCTCCCTGTTTTTCCACTGTTTAAACTTCCCGTTCGTCACAAAGTCACTCACTGCTGCTGTGGCCACCCAAAAGATATCTGCGTAGTTTCAGCCAGTTATCTTGAAGGGATGGGTACTTTCAGCAGGCAGTTCAGCCCTCTCAAAAATAGGTGTTTCAGTTAAATAGGAGAGCTGACATCTGAACTCACCAACCTGTCATTACCACCACTGAGAGAGTCCAGAGACATTTGCCTTATTCTGTCCAGCTTCTGGAGCCAACCCCATCTCCATCCATTCTTAGCTCTAGCAACCAAACCTCTAACACTCCCAGATCAAACACTCCCAGGGGCTTTCTGCCCCTCATATTACACTAATTATTGTAAATTGCCTAACTGATCTAATTTCCATGCTTTACAATTTGCTATTCATGGCCTCATTATTTTTTTATTCTTTTAGAATTATTTGCAGTAAGTGAGCTACAGTGGACAGTGCAATCCTGATAAATCCTGAAATTTTAAAGGAGCTATGCAGAATTCATAAAGTATATTATTCACATACCACTGAAACTGATGAAGAGATAGAATTTGGTCTCAAGTTCTTCTGTATTGATCACTAACCAGAACAATCCAGTTGCATAGCAGATAGAGTTGGGATATGCTTGAAATCAGTCACTATATTTAAAAACAAAAGTAGTCAGCAAAAACCAACGAGATGAGAATCTGATATGCGCTGTAATTGAGTTGCTTCATTGAGATGCTTTAAGAATTTATTTTTTCCCTCCCCGTCTCTCCTTGTGAATGGTAAGTTAGTCAGCTAGAAAGCTACACAGTGAATTCTCATGTCTGCATCAGTCTTTCTGTCCTTTCTCAGAGAAGGGTAGTCCTCCATTCATAGCTTTACATTAGTAAGGACTGTGTTTAGAGTAGTAATCTTCACTTTACATAATCCTCTCCTTTACATACTCCTGCTTTCAACTGCGAGCAAATGCTAATTTGACCATGCATAAGATACATACATAAATGTCAACCAGGTCGGCTGTCTTCTTCCTCCACCTCTCAGTATTGTTGCAATGGATGATGTCAAAGTGCATCAGTGCTGACACTTATCCTATTAAAGCTCTGGAAATGCACATAAGTGCTACTGTAATATTATCATTCTTTGCGTTTTTCTCTGCTGGCTGAACAGGCAGTATGATTAATGACAGAAAGCTGGTTAAGCAGAAGGAAGTTACTAGTAAAATAAGCATTTGAATGAGTCACGAATAAAGATTTAATGACAAGACATAACCTATAGTTAAACACAGGCTATAGATTTTTTTTTTTTAAAGCAATCCCTTCTTTCAGTTTCAACTGAACTTTGACTCAAAAGAAAACTTCAGAAGACAAAAATACATGTAACTGAATCAAAACCATCCAGCTTGAAATTCAGTGTGGCAGCATGGATTCTAGAACCTGAAAGATATAAAAGGATGATAAAAATACAATCCAAACTCAAAAGATAAAGAGCAGCAGAAAGTGAGAAAAGCAAAATTTAACATACATGCAGACTGGGAATAAAAAGGGGAAAAGAAGAAATATTTCCTCCACAAAAACAAAGAGACTGCCACTGTGTGGCACTTTTTTAAACAACATTTTTAAAGAAGTTTCTTCTATGACAGAAAAAGGAAGGATGAGAAAGGTATGGGTTTACATGGTAGCCACATTTCATTATTTTATTTATTCTCAAAATCACTGTCTTATCATCTGAAAGATACATATATGTTTAGAGAGATTCTCTTAGCAAACAGAAAAAAATAATAATTTCCTCAAGCCTTACTATTTAGACACCTAAATTTTGACGACTTTTTAGAAATTTGCCATAGAAGGGAGTTGTATCCACAGATATTATCAAACTGCAGTTGCACCATTACTCATGGCCTGTGTGTTTTTGAGGGATGCCCATTTCCAGTTGCCAGAGCTGCTGACTCTCTGCTCACCTATTCCCAGTCTCTTCTAATGCAAAGAGTTAATGCCCCTTACTGGTTTTCTGCTGCCAGTACAGGTTTCTGTGATGCACTCAGCTCTGGAGAATAAGCTTAGGATATCCCACTCAAAAATGTACCAATTCTGGAAATAGACAGATTAGTAGGAAATATCAACACCATAGTGCATTGCCAACTTGCAGGCAGTCTAGTTTTCTAATGCAAAGTTAAATAAGTAATGTTAATAAGTAAGTGTTTTCTTGATGGTTATAGTACAAAATTCCTATTCTTGTAGGAAAATGTGATTATGACAGAGGCAAGCACCACAGATAAAAAAGTTCTAGAGAAAATAGCATTAAAGAGATTATTTCAAAGTGCATATTAATTAAATACCAAATAATATTTTTTTAAACAAAATATCTGCAGTGAATCTGAAGAATCCACCTAGATGCTCAAATTTAAAAACTCAACAGTTTATTTCTCCTTTTTTCCAGTTGGTTCTTATTTTGAGCACACAGAATCTCTAAAGAAAGAATCTGCAGGAAGAGAGAAGCACTGATAGCTGCACTGCTGCTTGGGTGTTTATGTGACATTACATGTCTATCACTCCAGAACAGTAGGAGAAAGTAAGTGTGAAGTTTTAGTACAAACTTGCTACCATTCTGTCAGCTGTCACCATTTCCTCGCTCCATTCCTCTACCATTCATATTTCACTCCAGGATCCAGTTCTGCTGAGGTACTAACAAAATTTACAAGCAGCTCGGGATAGAATATATTCATTTTTTAAAACTTCTGAAATGATTCATAACCACAAGACTCTGGCTTTAACCACATCACATAATTCCTCTTTCTTACTGGTCTAAACTTTTACAATTTATAAAATTAAAAAAAAAAAAAAATTAAAAAAAATTTTAAAAAAGAAAAAAGAAAGAAAGTAAAGAAAGTACAGAGGACAGGATTAACTACTCCAGTCAGAGACAAAATATTTAATTTTATTTTTTAACATGTTATTTTATTTTTCTTTAGAAATTTTCAACATTGCGGACAGCATATGTAGAAAAAATCTTCTCACCTTTCTCCCCACAAAAGTAAAACTCACATAGCCAGGGTGGCCAATGCTGGGGATGCCTCAAGAGAATAAAATCTCAGATTGGCTTGAAGGTATTTTGAAGAGCTCAGGTCTGAATATGTAGCAGAACCAGAAATAAACCACTTAAAGGAAAAGTTCCTCTATCAATATATTTCTAGGTGGAAAAGCTTTCTTGCTGTGGATGACGCAACTCTGCTTAGCTCATAGCTTAATCAATCTGATGCTTCTAGAATTTATACACCACATTTCAGGAGAAAGAAAGAGACAAGTTTTCCAAGTATGACCTTATGAGGTTTTACAGATAAACTCTGTGATGAACTTGCAGTGCTAATAAGCACTGTAGCCATAAGGCTGTCCCCAGAAGTCCTCTTTGCACCTGTGGCTGACGTAGTGCAAGGTACTCCAGGCATCTCTAGCAACCCAGGCAGCTATTGTGGCAAGAGGTGATCAAAAAACATGCCTATCTTCATTCTAAGGCATAACAGGCTCATTTTAAGTGGTGCAGCTACTTCATGTGTTGAAAATTATGCTGACGAAAATCTTGATATCCAAAAATGATCGATGAATCCCACACAAAGAAAATTTGTCAGTGGCACTATTTATAATTAATCAAATGGATTGTGAAAGATTCTATTTAATTTATATAAGAAGTTCAAGGTAATTACTTTTGTCATATGCTATGCACATAGTTTGAAATATGAAACTGAGTTTTTCAGAATGTTTTTCTTAAAGGTATATGCTACATCAAAAATAATTCAAAATTATTTCTATACTAGGATTTGTAGCATTTGTTGGAAAGTGTACCCTTTTTATTGGCAAGAGACAATGTTTTAGCAGCTGCTTTGAAAGGTATACATTTTACTTTCCTACTCCTTTCAAAGAGCCCACTAGTGAAAACTGAAGGATAAATATTTCACTAAAACAAGACAACAAAGGATGAGATGGAGGTAATGAAATACAAAACTCAAAAATCAGCAACAGGAAGGAAAACATAACTGAAAAATTCTGAAGATTCAATGGTGATTTTCTGAAATAAGTTCAAATGCTGAAAAATAATATGGCATCCTTCCTGTAGGTTTGCATTCTGTTTGTGCACAAAAATACCATATACAAACTTTCTCTGTATTAATAGTACTATACTTATATTCCACTACATGTTTCATAATAAATATTCACTTAGTTTTGACCAAGATATGCTGCTTGCCAGTGAAACAGAATAATCTGACTTTTAAAAATGTGCAATATAGGTTTCGCATCATTACATCATATGACACTCCAGTGCTGGATGTTTCCAGGTCCTCTTAAATTAAAGTGTAGTACAACTCGTTGGCAAAAATAAGCAAAAGCAAGCAAAAGATGCCGCTGGTATAGCTGTCTATGCCACAAAAATCATGTTTCCTCCATATGCAGAGCCATGTAAAAAAGTGGAGACATGAGAAAGTGGTGACTTATCACTGCAGTTCAGGGTGCAGCAGGCACTTCTTTGGCTGCACAGCCATGAAGGTGTACTTGGTACAGGGCTAGGGCTAGCTCACCACAGCACTCAAATAAATCACTGCACCAAACCAGCAAAACCTTGCAACCACCCTGCCTGCACTTTTAAAAAATTATTAGGTTTGCTTGTCTCCCTTGGCAGATCTTTTACACACAGTGCTTCTCAAGGTGCAGATCTGTACATGCTTCTCCTCCATCTAGGTTGCTCGAGCAGAGCATTTGACAGGTGGGCATTCCCTGGGCTTTTCTCTATGTATGAAACCAGGCTGCACTCCTTATTTTGTGATGTCTTGGCCTGTTTAAGCCTTTTATGACCATGGATGTGATCTGTGGTGGGTGTCAGAGTGTAATGGAGCCCTGGAAGCCCCACATGTGAATAAGAAGGGGCAGACCTGCAATGGAATGAAGAAGGGACAGGCCTGCAGGAATGCAAGTTCCAGCCTCAGGGGCAGCATGTACCCACACCCATTCCACATGTCTGCCAAAGTCAACCTCAGCTGGTAGCTGCAACCACTTTAAAGTGCTTCCCCATCAGGGTGCCAAGCATGATAGGGAGTAGAGGTCCCAGTGGGGCCCACGGCTGTTTGCCAGCAGGCAAGCTCTGGTTGATGCTATTTTCTCTGCTGCTGTTGCCATAGGAAACTTTCTGTTGAGAAGGAGCTGCTGACTTCTCCCCTTCCACCCTCCTGTCTGCTACAGCACATTCCCTGCCTCTGCATATCTTGCCTCACATAAAAAGGCACCTGTCTCTAAACCTCCTCAGCATTCAGCCTACCTCTCTCCCATGAGAAAATTTAAGGTATAAACCTCTATTTTCCTATATTGGAAGAAGCCCCAGGCCAGATGCATTGTTGATCAGGACGGTCTGAGCAGGACATCAGCACATGAGAGAAAGGCCACTGGGTTGTTTATGGGGGTTGGCATAATGCTATTGGAGAAGAGTGACACAAAGTAAGCATCAAAAGAGAAGCTTGGAGACTGTGCTTTTGGGATGCTCTCCTCCCAGTCAAGGCCTCAGATCTGAAGACCTACTGGAGACCAACACAGTGACTTTACACATGCCAAAATACAGCTGACTGAGGCTTCAACTCTTTTGTTCTTCTGAACATCACCTTTATCATTTTCCATGTCTTGAGAAAACAGGACATGATATTCAGAACTCTTGTGGTTCCCAAGGAGTCCCAGAAGGAGATGAACTCTTCTGACTCTTGTTTCAGACACTCTTGGGTTAGGAGAAAGGCAGACATCCTCCTAGCACCATGCCTTTCTTCAACTCAAGGTCAAAATCAGAAAGGTGTTTTATAGAATGACATTTGTATGTCCAGCAGAACCTACAGCACAGACTGAGGCTTACTAAGACACTGCCAGAGTACCATGTAAAAGCAAGCATGGCCACATCCCTAAAAATAAACATCAGGGTCCCTAGAGCCCTGTCAACTTTCACATCATGAGCAGATGTTTATGAAAAGTGCTGGCTGCCAGGGAAAAATACTTTTCTGAGACCACTCACCACATTTACAGATGATTCCAAGACCTTGCAGGTTTACTAATGAAGTCAAACACCAGGGAATATTCTTGCACATGGTTCAGTTCAGTAGTATAAATGCAACCATAGTTTAGTGATTCAGAATGGAGGCTGGACAGACATTAAAAGGGAAAAAAGGAAATTTGAGAACTTCCACTTGGCTTGAACAAACACCTCTGGGTGTTTTCTCTCAATATGACTGTAACTTGCAGCTATGGCTATGTTTTACTGCCATGTCCTACACACACACCGACAAAATATTTTAAATGTTGTATGGAATGTTTCAGTCTAGCTAAATGGCCAAGTCATAGGGAAGCATCAAAGAAAGACAAATTTCTGTAATTCATATTCTTCCTTAAGCAGTTGTTTTTAATATCAAATATTCTCTTTGGAACAACTTTCGAGGATTAAGGTGTGTTGAACTCATCAGGTTGCTGTCACCACTCCAGTGTGATGTGGATCACACAGGGAAACAAAATAATTGAAGCTGAGCGATGTGGTAAGACACTGGGCCTGGAGATGAAGTTTTGTATTGTAACTATTTTGGAATACAGCATTCATATTTTAATGTGAAAATTACTAGCAAGTTTGAGATGCAGAAGAAAAATGTTCTGACTTCATAAAGTGTAGTGGTTAAACTCTAGCTGTGTTGATGACTGCATTGTGCTATACACAACACTTGACTTGCATTAAAAATAAACACTTGTCACAAATTTTATACAAGAGAAAAACGCAATTCTGCCAATTGTAACTAAAGCAACTCTGCTTCTTTGTGTGTTTCTGATGCTGAAAATTTCAGGCAAAGTGATGAAATTAGGAGGAGACAGACAAAAGTTTCAAATTTCTGAGCTTTATTTAATGAACATTTATGAAGTAGTTATGAGATACATTGACTGGGCATAATTGAGAGCACTGAACAAATATAAGTGAAAACTGTGTGCAATGAGACCTTAAAACTAATTTTATCTTTGTGTTCAAAGTTGAAAGTGAAGGAAGATTTATAGCTACTCCCATAAAACAAGTACACCTGTTGAGTAGATATAAAATACTGAATGTAGAAAAGAGTATAACATTATTGTATTGTTTTACAGAGGAAAGCACTGAAACTAATATCTGAAAGACCCCTCACTTACTTTTTACAAGATTACTATTTTATAGCCTATGGTAATTATTTCTGTAATTGAAATAAAGACAGAACCTCTCTCATTTAAGGATCAAATTGCTGCTGACAACATGATAGAGGTTTTGTATATGTAGAAGAGGAGAAGGAATAGTTTAAAAGTTATTATTAGCAACAGTCTCCCAGATGGGTATGATGGCCTTATAATTGCATTTATATATTTACCTGCTGTCTTATCAGTAACACAGAGCTCTAGAACTAAAATTTCTGTGGAAAGAGAAAAGATCATAAACTTTCTATTCAGCAGCAGAGTGAAATTCATTAGATTTGGTCTTGAAGTCCATTAAATTTGATCAGTGAGGATAATTACCTGGGATATATAGGTATTTCGTATCTGTGTTCAAGACCTGTATAGGGGAAACAAACTTTTTTATACTTCCAACCTCTGTGATGATCCTGTGGGACCAGCAGGATGTTTGGCATTGAAGTTGTGTGTGCAGTAGAGATCCTTGCAGTCAGGAGTGCCTCCTGTGTATATGAAGTGTCCTCATGCACTGCATACAGCAGGGACATAGGAAGAAAACCATGACAGCAGAGGGAAATCTGGTTTTGAGATGACTCAGAGGTGATTTCTGATCTTCTAGCACACACTGTCCTGGAAACCCCAGGAGAAACCCAAGCTTCAGGTCACAAATAGGATGAGTCATGTGGCCACAGGCTTGTTCTGTATCATCTTCTTCCAGTAGGACCTTCATCTATAGATTAAAAATACATCACCAGCAGCATAAACACTTCCTATTCCTGCTCATAAGTGGCTAATACACTCTGTCCCAGTGACCACCCTGTTTGACGTATGAACACTCACTGCATGACCAAACCCCTGATTTTCTTTTCCCATCCACAGGAACCTATGACAGAAACGATTGTTTGTGGTTTATCTCATGCTTCTGTCATGTATTGGGGAGGCACATATTTATCACTCAAAATTATCCCCTTAGCAAAAAAGCTGGCCTCTGCCTGGTGCAAAGCTTGGCTCTTGCCAGCCTGTGCAGCTCTGCTACATGCAGATAAATTCTGCATCCATTAAACAAGTTGAACCAGCATAAACCCTTGGATGTGAAACTGGACCCTGAAACAAGATCCAAAGTTTAAAATGCTTCTGAATGTCACACCAGTACTCACCATTTCTAACTAGCAAACTTCTAAGAACTGGGTTTATTTTCAAAATCTTCAGTTGGCAAATGGTGTGATGACTGAAGACACTGTATCAAGAGCTAGTTTTTGGGCCTAATAATTGCATTAACTTTGAACCGATAAACAACTAACTGTTTAGAAATTTATAGTCTTTTTTACGTGCATGAATTGGATCAAAGTCGGAAAGAGTCAATAAAGATAAGAACTCCATGCCATTTTTTTTTCTGAAGAAGCCTGAATAAATGCAACTTGAAAAGTTTCAACTCTTTTTGACACATTCTTTAGGCTCAAAACATTTTAACAAAATTTTGTTAAGATTTAGCCTTCCCAACGTCCTCTGTTCAACTGCTTCCATCTTGTGTACAGTTTTTTTTCTTTATAAACTACTCGTTATACTACCTTTTCTTCTAAATGACCACATAGTGCCAATTACTAGGGAATTTAGATACAAAATCAAAACAAACTAACAGCAACCAAATTGTGCTCCAATTGCTTAATTATTTTATTCATAATTTCCATAAAAACTTACCTCAGTTAGCCTCTGGCAAAGTTTTTAGTGGCTCTTTTACTGTGTCTGATTTCCACTCTTATCTTAGCAAGGAACAATGTTTCACATACTAAGAAAAAAAAAAATTACCCAATACTGCTGTGCAGATACTAGTTTTTCCCATGACTGGAGTGTAACAGCCTGTTCTGCTTGGGCTGCATCACAGTACAAGTATTCATGTAATTTTCCATCATATTTTCAAGCCTGATATTTTCTAGCCCCCTAAATCTTTCCTCAAGCAAATTTTGGTGCTCACCTTCATGTAACAGATGAATATTTTCTATTTTTTCTGTCCTGCTGGGAATTACTACCATGAATATAGTTAAGCTTTTTACATATATCAGTCACATTTTTCACATGTTCAGATTTTCTATGAAGATGAATTTCTCCCTATCAAAACAGGAATATGCAAGAAAATTTTACTAGTTGAAGATCCCTAAAGTATATAGAGAGGTCTGAGATCAGCTGAGCCATCTTAACTCTTCGGGAGAGTCTTAAACTAGGGCTCTGGAGATCTTTAAGTTTGGTAAAATAGAAACCACTGCTGTATCTCTACTAGCTAACTTTGGTTAAAAATACTTATGTTAACTGCAATCCACCTTTGTTACCTGATATGATGGGGTTTGCTTTCTGATATACAGGAAGACATTTTTTCATTTTCTTTCACTTTCTAGATCCCATTGCAAAGACCAGTCTTCTCTATCTCTCTTTGAATAGTAGAAGGCTAATCTGTACACATAACTAGTGGAAAACTATAGGTGAATCTGGTGAATAAGTGCATTTGATACTGCCAGAGAGCAAACTACTAGTCTGTTTTCAGGTGGCTTAGGTATGATGCAAATCAGAGTCACAAATCTCTTGAGCTGCTGGAAACCATTATGTCTTGCTAAACTCTTGTGTTCATGGGTTTGCACATACTATAGCTACAAAGGATGTTCCCAAAGTTACACTCTAATATTCTATAAATCAGTATGCAAGGTGTCAAATGTGTTTCATACACTCAAAAGTTTAATCAATATACAAACAATAAAAAGCAAAAAAATGAATACAGGAAAATATTAATACTCCAATTACCAAACTCAAAACTTTAACAAAGACGGTAATTAAAAAGAAATAGAAGTATCACGTGTACATCCACAACTATTAACCATGCTGTTATTCACATAATTTTGAAATTCTAGGGTAAGGTAAAATAAAAAAATCCCTGATTTTTTTTTACTCTATGGAATCAAGTCCCAGAGGTAATAGTCATATTACTTGGGATGATTAATGCCTATATTTCTAAAGATGTCTTAAACACTAAATTGTCTCAGTTCCTTTTCATCTGTTCATTTTATACATATTGCACACTAACATTCATGAACCTCTCTTGTGGTACAAACTTTTCAAAAGTTTATTTATTAGTAACTTCCTTTAGGGCTACCATTCATGTTGTCTCCAGGACAAATCAGTGGAATGTACCTGCCACTGACAAATCTGGGTTGTTCCTGGAAAACAAGTTGTTCAAATCCTTTGTGTCAGTCACCACTCATGGGAAAAACTAATTTCTTCTCAAACCTCCACAACTGGAACTGGTGGTGGTCTTGGGCTGCTGCTCAGAAGGGAACTGCTTGGTCTTGGAGTCATCTGGTCTCTCACTCTGAGAGCACACAAGCTGGTGTGTCACAGGAAGTCCTTTCAGAAAATTGTTCATTTTTTATTTTCCACTCTTTTTTTTTTTTTTTTTTTTTTTTACCGAAACAGTTCTACTGCACAGAATTATCCCACCAGCAACCATTGGACAGAGATCGGCACTTGCAGCAGCATAAATCACGTTCTTCAGTTTTGCCCTTTCTAAACCATAACAGCTATCTTTGATTTCAAGAAACTAAATAGTCCACCACTTCACATACTTCTTTTCTGTTTTGCAGAAAAATACAAAAAATCAGAAAGCTGTTCCACTGCTATTATGTCCATGGTCTATTTATTGCTGATGCAGGAAAAGGCAATACATGCATACAAAGATTTCCAGTTACAGCAGCTGCCACACTGCCAGGCTAAGAAGAGTTCTGCAGAAGAGCTGGGAAGGTGCAATGTTCTCTCATCCTGAGCAGTCCTAGAGTGAATCCAGGAAGAGAGGCAGGAGGAACACTAGCATGCCTGCGGGAAATCCAACATGCAGAGGGCATAGATTGGATACACTCTAGCACCAGTATGCATGTGGACTATAGAGCCACAGAAGAGACCACAAAAGTTTGTAAATTAAGGTGATCAAGGCCTCCACTGTGATTATAAGCAGGCAGTCATCAGAGCTATTTAGGCATTGACTTCTGAGCATGTATTAGGACACAAAGAAACACTGACTTGCAGGGAAAATACATCTCTAGTTTTGTCTGAAGGGTTACAAGACTCAGCAGGGTGTACAACTGCTTTCCAATACCTTGTAAAAGAATGTTAGTAATTTGGATCTAGGTCACACTGGACATTAAGAGCTCATGACAAACAGCAGACCTGAAATCAAATGTTATGCATAAAATAGAGTGAAATAGTTTAAAAGTTAATAAAAAAAAAAAATTATGCAATCATTCATCATTAATCCATTGTGGTTTATCCATTGCATATTTTCATTATACTTTTCATATACGTTATACAAAACTTGAATCATTTTGATTAAAGGAAAAACCTCGTAAACTCCTAACCCTTCTCTCTGGATGCCTTTTATAATGACCTTTTATCATGAATACTGCTGATCTGCATAAGCTAAGTATGTCATCATTAAATTAATTTAAAATTTTATAAAACTGTACTCTCTAACCTAAAGAAGGATAATTTTTTTTCAGCATTTTGAAATACCAAATCCCTTTACATTGACTATTTTGTGATATCCAAAGCATATGTATAATTCATTCCAACAGAGCAGTTAAAGAAAAGGCTGTGTCAGCCTTTTAACATTTGGTACATGAGCATTACCTCATTCCAGTGTTTCTCTTCAAGACTTTTTTGGGGGGCTTTTTTGTAATATATAAAAAAGTGGCTGCTCATGAAGAAAGTGGTCTGGATAAAAAAGTTAGCAGTTTGTTAAAGGAAACCCCAAAAACATAGCCTAGTCTTGAAGTCTTTAACTTCCACATGGCAGTTGGGTTAAGTATCTCATGTTTTGTAGTTCTTTCCAATTTAGTATGTCTATGAAGATTTCAGAAATGGTTTACCTACTTCATGCAGGAAAATAAAGATTATTTAATGGCACTCCTCCACTTTCAAGCAGGCCAATGCAGAGTTTGTACTAGTGTTGTACTAGTTCCAAAGTTAGGGTTTTCCAGTAAAAAGTGTAGGAAGTTATTTATGCTTGCCATACAAACACATTATTTCCAATCTGAATAGAAAATCTCTCTTGCCACCGAGTTGATCTAATCCAAGCTGTTAGGACATAGCACAGTCTCAGCCTTGAAAAGTGCTGTAACTCTGTGGAAACATTAGCTCATTTCCACTACTGCAGCATGAACATCCTTTAACTTGGGAAGATTTAACTGTGAGGAGGAACATCTATTCTAGTAGAGCCCCTAAGAGCCCCTAAGAGCTTTTTTTTCTCTACTTTTTTTTTTTCATAATATTATCATTTAATAAAAGTAACATTTCCACTGGGGCTTTGCAAGTCATGCCTTGGTGAGCAGTACCAGAATGCTCAAGAAAATCAACAAGAAATAAGATTTTCTTAAAATGTGGTAGACACACACAACAGCACATTGCATGCCTGGGAAGGGTTTCAAAAATAAATCAGATGCATGGACAATTTATAGCTCTATAACAACATGCATATGTGAAGTATGTGCAGTTTAGAGACACCAACATTTGAGTTGTGAACATTCTCAAGCCTTTACTTTGATGAAGAAATTCCCACCAGTTGTGATGCCTTTAAGAGTTAATACTTGAAAATAGCCCCACTGTACTCTGGACCAATTGTGCTTTCTATGTGTATAAATAAGTTTTGCCTTTGTCTTCTGTGACTTTTTGAGGGCTGCTGAGATGCAAATGCGCATCTTCAAAATGATAACTTTGTTCTGCCACATGATGACAGACCTGCACTGATAGTGTGTGAGCATGGGCAGTCACCACTATTTGGCTTTTGAGACCCTGTTTTGGTCATCAGAACCTGCAGTAAAATCTTCCTCTTTTAGTCTCTGTAGTCTCACAATTTGCAAGTAAGAAGAGTGAAAGCAAGATCACTAATTAGGTGCCAAGACTAATTTTCTCACATGTTAAAAGGATAACATTGACTCTCCCTAGGGTAAAGAAAACAGATTAAATGCTGATGCTTCCTCCCAGTCTTTCACTCCCCAGCTCCCTTCCCCATTTCCCTCTCAGCATGCCTGTATCTCAGCTCCCTGTACCATGACAACCCCAGACTGAAAAATAGGGTGATGGGGGAAAATATGGCCCTTGGGGACGGAGCAGAGATAGGGCTGGGCTAGATGAAGGATGGGAGAGGCCGTTGGGGCTGTTGAAGGGCAGCAGTTGACCAGCCACAGAGTGTCCCCAGGTGAGTGGCTACGCTAAGAAAGGTGCAAGTAGGCCGGGGGGGAGGCCTGTGTGCTCCTAAGTGGACTCCCACCTCAGGACTGAGTGGTACTCAAGCCACTATGCTGTGGTGTGCTTAGTGTGGAGGGCATGTGTCAAACCACGAGGTACAAAAGTGTCTGGGAGTTCTTCCTGGTTACCCCATCTGGTGTAGAGTACTGCTGGCCCTGAACTGGCCTGTGTGTCTGTGCACTGTTCACTTACACATGTTTCTCTGTTTGTGTGTGGGCAGATGATCCACCAGAGTGCCACCTAGGAACTCACAAGGATCCACTGGCACACACAAGAGCTTATGCTCAGAGTGTTATGCGTCTGTATGCACATACCTACACAGAGCAGCAGATCCAAATCTCACAAGCTCTTGAGTATCTTCATCTGTATGTGTGATGAGGGTTTGTGCTAAGATGTTGAATGGCTATCTGCAAAGATTGTGAATATTTGGATATCAGTTTGACAGTGTATCCAAGTGTGAACCCAGGTCTATTTCTATGTCTGACTAGTTCAAGGAAGTAGTTTTGGTTGTAAAGAGTATAAAGAGAGATGCAGAGTTTGCACATCCATGATGAAGTGCAGATTGAAAAATGCCTTTTGCCAAGGTTAGAGAAGCATGTTGCCTGTATCATAGGCAAAGGAGAAAACATTCTTGCCTGTTCAGGTTTAATCAGTCTAGTACTGACTGCATTACTGAGAGAATGTAATGTGAAAATGTTATTTAAAAGTCTAGATGTCACATGTAGTCTTCACAAGTCTGTCACATAGAGCTACTTTGCCAGACTAATGTGCACATTTATATATTTTCATATGGCAGCACATGTCTGTTTTGCAGTGCTTTTCTTTGCCATCTGAGTGTGAATGGCTGCCTATTTTTAGTTGGGGAGCATGTGTAGAATGATTGGGATGTACAAACCATTTTCACGTATTGATTTATGTTTTGCAGAACTGATCTTGCAAAGACTTGACTGCCATTTCTCAGTGACAGAAGGTAACAAAGAAAGATAGGTTATTTCGATGAAGATTTCCTACTAATATGACATATTTCTATTTGCTATTTGCTTCTATTGTAAGTAGTCATCATTATCTCCTTAGAGTCTTTAAGGGATAGGAATTAATGCCATGCTTTGTACCACCACCTGGTGTAAAGGATTTGAAGAAAATCTGCATTTAAAATTTTAATCCTTAAAAACACTATTTACATGAAATGTGAAACAAGCATGAGGGTAAGAGCTCTTATACTGTCTTCTATGCCTCAACCTGTGATCTGAAGGGAACAGCTTTGGTGAATGTATCAGGATAGTTCAAACCCTGGACATATTTTCTGGCTGACTTCTCAAATAAGAGTGCTAGAGAAGGTCACATTCATCGGGGCACTACTAAGACAAAGACCACCATCTTAAGCAAGAGCTTTAAAAACTCAAGCTGCTCATGCTGTAGTCAAACTCCATCCACATATGTATCAGAACTGTTGTTCTCTCCAGTTAATTGTCTATAATAAATATATGAAGGACATAATTTATTATTGACAGAATGATTAATGTATCAGGATTCAGTTTAGGATTTTAGGTTATGGGGCACAAGTATGTCAATGCTTTCTATGTATCCCAGCAGACAGGAAGATTGATTTGATGTTATTAGAGTTGAAGCTCTTTAATCAATATTTTTCTGAAATGGTCCAGTGTTACAGCAGATGTCATCCCATCAAAGTGTCTGTGGCTATTTTGAGCAGAGTGATTATGAACTTGCAAGATTGTTGAGGTCAAAAGTTTTCTACACCCTAACAGATTAAGATACTAAATTTTCTTCTGCTTCTTGTGCCATGTGGATTTTGCAAACAGGTTGCATATTTCTCCACAGAATTCCAGAGTGGAGTATTACCTACCATCATAGTAGGGGCTTCAGTTAAGTTAATTGCTAAGTGAATCAGAAGGCAGTGATACTTTGAGAACCATAAAAGTCAGCTCTATATATAACATGGTCTTTAAAAAAACTTTAAAGGTGCTTTTGGATTTTAATATTTTTTTTCTATAATCACAGGAAAATGGCAGGAAAGAAGAAAGAAATCCAGCTCCAGGTATAAATTCTAATTACTTGAGCAATTTCAGAGGAAAATTTAGAATGTTAAAATGTTAATTAATTTTTTTTCAGACCGTAATAAGTGATCAAAACCAGTGGGATGAAATGCTGCAGACAAAGGGTATAGTAGGTACTAACAGCTATTTATCTGATATTTTCTTTTTAATTTTTCATGGACCTACTTGCTGGTTTTTGTATTTATATATTACCTTAAATAGATAATATATATCTAGATTATCTATTATTAGATCTAGATTATTATTAATTAGATATATTATATCTAGATTTTTAAAATACTAGTGCCATATCTTTTAAAGAAAGGCTGTATTAATATATATTTATAATGCTCTATCATAGAGTCATTGACTTTCATTTGGAAAAGATTTTTAAGGCTTTTAATTACAATTATGAATATACAGTATCTTATAGGATAAATAATCATCAAAATCATATTTATCTAAATTTTATTTTTGTATACTGCTATATGCCAGTGTTCATAAAATACCTTTCTAATATGGTATTCTCCATGGTAGGAAGTTGGATGCCTCTGTGAGTAAAATCTTGCACAGACTAAATTACTGAAGCATTCTAGAGAGTGCAGGTTCTATGGCATGCATTATTCACAGATTTTGGTTCACTTAGTCCAATAGCTATGTCTCCTCTGTCTCCTAGGAGCTGTTTTTTGGTAAAAGGAACAAATCTGTAACAGGATTATACCTACAGAGGGATAGTAATAGGCAAAGGCTCAGGAAGGTGAAAATCCTGTTGAATAAAGGTCTAGATAAGAATGAAAACTAACAGTGGGAGAAGAAGAAGAGAAAATAAAAAGAAAAAGGAATATGAGAGAAAAGTTGCTGATTGAATTAATCATCTCAAATAGTAGTCTGAAGCAGGTTTCAAATATCAAAAATAATTGCAATTAAAGAGCATGTAGCCACTAATGTACCCACTGAATCCATTGATGTATTCACAATACATTCATTGACTAGAAGAGGACTGAGATCCATGTGAATGCCTTCCCAGTGCTGTTTCAACCCAAACATAAATGTCTCCTTTTATAAGTTCCTCAAGTCATCTGTTTTTAATTCCAAAATATTACATTTTAGTAATAGATGTGTATCAAGCTTGGTGTGGTCCTTGCAAAGCTGTGCTGAATTTACTCAAAAAACTGAGGAACGACTTTAATGAAGACAATGTGCTACATTTTGCCGTGGTAAGGACACAAACCCTATGTGTGACTATATTTACATTTTGATTTAAATATATCTTCTGATCTGCATATGCAGAACTTTCGTTTTGCTGTCCCTATATTGACTTACCATAATTTTGGCCTGGTTGTTTTCCCTGCATATGTCCTCATAGGATTTTGTTTAGAAGTAGATTAGAAATGGTAATAAANTATATATATGTATATATAAAATATGAGTGTATTATATCTCATATTTAAAGTAGATAAATTTATTTCACAGACTCAATTTATCCAAGTTATTGAACAAGTTCATCCTTTTTCATGTGAAAACTTAAAATTCCACTATGTAAGAACTTTTTAGGAAAAACTTTTTTTTTTTTTTAATG
>VWZN01004553.1:398123-431977 GCA_013396955.1 Regulus satrapa | reverse complement strand
CTTTCGTTTTGCTGTCCCTATATTGACTTACCATAATTTTGGCCTGGTTGTTTTCCCTGCATATGTCCTCATAGGATTTTGTTTAGAAGTAGATTAGAAATGGTAATAAATATATAAGAAGCTATAATAAAAAGAGAGCTGATATTCCACACTTTGGTTTTCCTTTATGAGATTACAGAAATATTCTAAAGCTGGACTATACAACTTTTAGTTTTAGGTCTCTGCATTATGGACCATTGCATTGAAAATTCTTACATGCCTGAAAAGCTGTTGCATCTTTTTTGCAAATGTTACCCTGTATATCATTTTTAAGAGAACAAAAAGAGGAATTTTTTTTTTTAATCCCACACAATTGTAGTATTTAAAATATTTGTTTACACTAGCAGTATATATATATATATATATGTATATATAAAATATGAGTGTATTATATCTCATATTTAAAGTAGATAAATTTATTTCACAGACTCAGTTTATCCAAGTTATTGAACAAGTTCATCCTTTTTCATGTGAAAACTTAAAATTCCACTATGTAAGAACTTTTTAGGAAAAACTTTTTTTTTTTTTTAATGCATGAAAAAGGCAGGGAGTTATGTTCCAAGGTTATTTCACATGCTTTCATTTGACCACATTTCACACACAAAAAAAAGAATACACTGGATAATCTCTTGCATCAAGACTACATGGGCTCCTTTTTCATTTATATATGTCATTATCAAGAGAAGATATTTTTCCATGATTAATTGCTGTAATACAATAGAGGAGAATCCCATGCTGTCAAAACAGTTCTTTCTTCATCACTATTAAGGACTGTTAGTGGTATTTAGGACTGCAGTTAGAGTTTGCAACACCAAAGTATATAAGAGTGGGGTTAACCTGTGGTTAAAAATGTTTCCTTTATATATGCATATGCGTACACACTTATGTAAGCAAATAATTTTTTTTGTCTGACTTCAGGCAGAAGCTGACAGCATTGAAACTCTGAAACCATTTCGGAGGAGCTGTGAACCTGTGTTTCTTTTTAGTGTTGTAAGTACATCACATCCATTTCTTTTAATGTGGTGCCTACTTCTGCCTTAACTTTCAATCTATTTTAAAATAGATGTGAAGCTGTATAAATCCTTACATTTCACATTATATAACATGGTATTATCTGATATTGTTTGCTTGAGCTGCTTCCTATCCCTGAATCTGGTGGGTCTCAGGCACATTTTTGTTGTGGCTGTTGCACATACAGCCACAGAAGAATTGTGGTGGTCACTGTTTTGGTAGTGAGTGAGAAATCCAGATAAGTTTTCCAGGTTTGCCTTACATAAAGTGCCTACATGTTGTTACACTGAAATGATTATTTCATGCACACTTTTCATCATGGAAAAGAGTTTACATTTCCTGGCATTATAGGACTTTTAAAATAACAAAAATAATTGCGTTTTCATTTTGGGGAACTGTAGCAATTAATAATGTATTTGTTAAGAGGAGGTGGGGGTTGTTTTAACTTGAGTGTGTCAGGAATTGAATTTCCATAAGTGGAGACCAAGGATAATGATACTTTCAGGACACTCTCAGGTTCAAATCTGAATGCTGCCTAGAAATGCTAGCAGTATTTTTGGTTACCATTAGCTTCACTACTGTGCACCTGAATGTGATAGGGAATGCACTGGAAAGTCATACACATACACACAAGAAAGACAGGAAACTCCATGTTACAGAAATTAAGAACAAGTAAAATCCATATTTGCATTTGCATCCAATTGTATTAGTAGTATTTAGCCTAAAAATTAAAAAAAAAAAAAAAACAAAACACATGGATAATTTGGTAAATAAAGAAGCAAGAAATTAAATGGACAAAAGTCTAATTCTGAAATAATAGAGGCAGTAGTAGCTTTGGTATTTCCTTCAGTGGGCATAGGAAATGATCCTGTAGCTGGAAAAATTAGCAAGATATTTCATGTTTCAAAATCCAAGTAAATGTGAAAATTAGGTGATGAAAACTCACTGAAAGTGTTGTTTTCTCTTCAACAG
Organism: Regulus satrapa; assembly: GCA_013396955.1. Lineage (NCBI taxonomy): Eukaryota > Metazoa > Chordata > Aves > Passeriformes > Regulidae > Regulus > Regulus satrapa. Next base: position 429,955 of record VWZN01004553.1, on the reverse strand, counting down.
CATGGTAAAATTCTTGCAATGGTGAAAGGTGTAAATGCTCCTCTCATAACTAAAATAGTAACAGATTTAGTGGAAGAAGAGAGGGAAATTGCAGCTGGAAGGAAGGAACGTGCTGAGGTACTCACAAACCAGATACTTACACATAAATGTTCATTTTTATTACACTTACACTCTTTCTCTAAATGTCTGTGATACTGTTTAGATAATGTTTAATTTTTCAGGGTTTCTTCCTAACTATGAAGTGATATATAGGAGGCACTTTTTTTTTTTTTAAATTTAAGAAATCAAGTAAAATTATCTGGGTTCTAAGATCCTTTTGAAGACCACCTAGTCCCTCCTGCCACAGGCATTCTCAACTTTCACTAGACCAGTTTGCTCAAAGCCATGGAGATTGCTCTGTACCTAATGAATCCAGTTTGCTACAGAAAACAAAGGCCATTCAACAAGTTTATTCTATCATCTTTGAGTGCTGACTTCCAGATAATGTGAGCACATAAGGACAGCTCAGTCTGACCTCAATAGCCTGCGCTGTGAAAGACCCCACAGGAGGAATGCACAGTAGTAGCAGAGTTTATCCTCCCTTATTGTTTGTTCTCCTCAGAACCCCCAAAGTTCCATTAAGGTACCTTGTAAAAACTTTTAAAATTTACTGGCTAGCCTAGCAATGTAGGAAATGGAGAGATGGACAAAATTCCACTAGCTTATAATATAAAAGTAATATTTTTTTTAAAATTATAAAAATTATAAAAGTAATATTTTATTCTTTCAGGGCTAAGTATTTCCAATATATAATTTCAGAACTGCATCACATGAAACAAAGACATGGGAAACAATCATGTTTCATTGCTTGTTTTGTTAAAATGGAGAAGAAAGAACTCCACTTTGAGTAAAAAAAGCTTTTTAACAAACACACTCTGTTGAGAAAAATCAGGCTGACCAAAGGTCCTTCTTAGAATTGCTTGTTTTCCAGGGTAGAAAATTCATTCTTAAATTAAGATTAATGTGTTGTAAAGACATGACAAAGCTGTGCTTGGTGACTTTACTTTTGCACTGGTGATGTAATTTTACTCCATTTGAAATTACCTTAGGTAGAAGAACTCGTTTTTAAAGAAGAAGGCTCATCAGAAGGGTCTGATGAGGAGTCTGCAGAGGAGGGTAAATATTTTTTATTTATTTTAGAAATGTTAACAAAAATAAAGAGAACATATGTCTTTTGATTAATAGTTGTCTATGTCTAGAACTAATAGAACTTTCTCTGGTTGAATTAATGAAATCCTTGAAATGATTGAGCTTTTTTCCATAAGGAATGAATGTATTGGACTGTCATCATCAGTATTTTCACCCCTACACGGGGAACCTTCACACTTTAGACAGAAGTGATATGTGCATGGGAATTTTCCTGTGTAAAGTGAAGGCTTGAAAGTCACTTCTACACAGTCTCTGTGTGAGCTGTGTACTTCTGTTGAAGTGGAATACTAAAATGGGGCCAACTTGAGAGAATTGGAAGAGTTAATCTGTGAAGCAATGACATACCTTGTATCTCAGATTACTCTTTCACCAGATTAGATTTCAAACCAGATTTAAAGAACATAAATCCACAGTAGCAGAATAAGCTTCCAAAAAGATTGAAAAATAAGTGCCATTCTGTTTAAAAGTCCTGTCTGTGATTTAGCTCAGGTATTTCATTAGCTGAGACCTAAATCTTTTCTATTTTTATTATTATCTGTGGCTACTGAATGTTCCTACTGTTTCATCTATGCAGAGAATGCCATTCTATAATCCTGAGATGGAACAAACTCCTCCATAGTCTCCTTCTTCTTGATTTCCCCCCCACCTCGTGAGATGCATTAGATCAGTCATGGCATCCCTTTTCCTTTCTCTTCATGTTTTGGTTTTTATTTTTTTAATTGTGTGGTTCAACTGTCATATTCCTGACCTCAGCTTTAGCCTATATTTTTTCTCATAAACCCTGTGAGACTTAGAAAGTACAACATTATCATTTTGCAATTATCTACAGACTTCACACTAATCCCCAAAACTTGACCATGACAGAAAATCAGACAACAGAGCTTTAGTTCAGCTTCAGGTTAGGGCATGTCTCAGACACTGTAATACATTAACATTTGGTGGTAATGTTTTCCTTAACAGTTTCAGTTGCTTAAGTGTTTCTAGTAATGGTAACAAGTAGCAGTCTGCTGTTTCCATTATCACTATCCTTAATTCTCCTATTATTGTGGGGATCTGATTGAATTACAGTCAAATGCTTAACTGTAAACTTCAGGTCCAGTAAAGATGATTTCCTTTATTTTGATGAATATATTACTTAGCACATTATTTTTTACCCTTTTTCAGAAGAATTACTCACTTATTCTGTTGGAATTATAAAACCTGATGATGTCTTAGCAGGACGTGTAGAAGAAATTAAAAATAAGGTAGAGAGAATTTTAAAATATTAATTCACTCTATTTATTTAAGAGGCAAAATAGCAAAATGTAAGGTCAAGTAGATCTTAGTTTATGCCCAGACTTTGGAACAGCACAATAATTTTTACCTGAAATGATATGACATTCAAATTTATAATATTGTTTTAATGTTCTATGCTAGCAGAGGTTAAACAAGCCTTATAACAATCTATATCATTACCAAATTAGAAGAATTAAGTATTATGACAGGGACAGCGACCTTTGCAGGAAAGGGAATCTGAGCACTATACATTGCTTCTACAATTACTCTATCTTGGCTGGAAAGGAAGGAAGCTCAGGGGAAAAAAAAAAAAAAAAAAAAAAAAAAAAAAAAAAAAAAAAGGGGGGGGGGGAAAANAAAAAAAAAAAAAAAAAAAAAAAAAAGGGGGGGGGAATTAAAAAAAAAAAGTGGTGCTTGAAAACAATTTAGCTGGAGTAGCTGCTGCTTGGCTCATGAGGTATGTTTTCCAGCACTGTTAGGGCAGGCTGAAAATGCTCAGCAGCACCAGAGGGCCTCTGAAAGAGCAGAGTGCAGTATCCACACAGGTGAATATTGCTGTATCATCAGCACTGGGGCTGGATGCTGCCTTTGCTGATGAAGCCTCAGTACGTGGTACGAACCTCACACCAATGGACTGTGAACTTGGATGCAAGTCATATGTGTGCATCATTCACAAATGCTTGCATTTAGTGCAGTAAACTAGCTTAAAACAGAAAATCATAAAGCAGATTTCATTTTTCTTTATTTGCTCTTTCTAAGGCCAAGTAGTTTAGTCTAATACAGCTGTTAATAAAGTGCACATTTATGTGACTACTATGGTTACAATATAATTTATAATGTCTCGCAACATAAGCTGCATGCTAACCATTCAGAGTTATCCAAAGGAGTTTATTCAATGAGAAATAAAAGGGATTATTGACTATTGAATCAATGTATGACATACACTGAACTGCACTATATTTTTTTCTCAAACATTAACTTAGGGGTATTGTAATCCTGAATTTAGTCCTTTGAAAGTCTGAAAAGTCCTTTGAAGTCCTTTGAAAGGCTGTAAGTTCAATTTAGGAAAAAATAGCAGTTATACTTTGAATATTTCAGAGAATTTTAAATTTAAGATAGCTTCCAAAACCAATCTATATTTAGATTTACAGTAACATATGAATATGGGTGTATCCATTTTCAAATCCCCATGATTAATAACTGAATAATTGCAGATTAAAGATGCAGGATTTGGAATTGAAGCAGCAGAAGAGAGAATGCTTACTGAAGAGCAAGTCAGAGTATTTTATGCCCGGAATAAAGATGAGGTAAGAACAACAACAACAACAACAACAACAACAACAACAACAAAAAACAAAAAACCTAAATGAAAGGAACCGGTTACCAGGAATTTGTTACCAGATGTGCTTGCAAATCTCTGTATGGTAAATTTTAAGTATGTTGAAGAACTGAATTAATGTAGATTTAGTACATTTAAAAAAAGATATATTCTCTCTCCTTTTCTTTCACTGACTCATATAAATATCACTATGTAGCAATCTAATATTCCAACTAAATTAAACTGACCTCCAATTAAATACTAGGATATTTTGTTCTTCGTCCTGTTATCTAAATATGCATGATCCTTAGACATGGAGCTAAATTTATAACACAATTTATCAAAGTAAAATTGTACTGATTTTAAAACGTGTTAGGACAGGCCCAGTGACCTTCATAGGAAAGAAAATTAGAGTGCTGTGTAGATTAATTCTGCAATTACTCGACCTTGGCTATTAGGTGCTGAAATGCAGCATAAACCCAAAATCCAATGTCATCTATGTGACAGCATATATCTATTCAACATATATTTATTCAGCCAGAAAATAAGTGATATTACATATTATATTTTTTAAAATTTTTTTCCAGATTTTTTATGGGGTAGTTCAGGGAAAAAAACATATGCACAGAGAGAGGGAAAGCATCTCAGACAAAATCTATTTTTTTGTGCCTTGCCCTATATTAGGGGATAAAAATAGTTAAAGACAGATATAAAGTTCAAGAAAATAATTAAATTAGGCTGTCCACCATTAAATAGCAGTGGTCCAGCAAACTAGCACCTGCACATGATCATACTTTCTAGCAGTGTGATAGCTAAAATTAACTCTTCAGAAGGATCTGAGACAAAAAAATGAAGTTGCTAAGCAAATATTTATACCTTCTGTTATATGTGTAAAATAGACAGAGGCTGGAATTACATGCAGACAAATAGTTTGGTATTAATAGAGGGAGCAATGGAAGGGTTTGCCTAATCTGAAGGAGAAGGTGGGAAGACATTCCTCTGGCATTCCAAATGAGTAAGAGTGAGATGAGATGGTTCCTACTAAAGTCAGAGAGAATAAAGAAAACTCATAGTAGTCACTAGATGGCTGCACTATGATTTAGAAAGGAAGTAACAGGGAGATCTTGTAAGAAACCATGGAGAGTTTGGTTTTAGCAAAGCTGGGATTGTAGGTTAGACAGAAGCAGCTTTGAAACAGAGGTAAAAGTAACTCATCTTCATGGGAATAGCAGCCAAATTGAGACTAGTTAACTGTAGCGGTAGACATGGAAAGAACAAAGATAAACAAAGCATGCAATGTTTGATATATCACAGAATCATAGAATGGCTTGGATTGGAAGGGACCTTAAAGATCATCTGGTATCAAGGACAGGGACATCTTTCACTAGTACAGGTTGCTCAGAGCCCCATCCAGCCTGGACTTGAACAGGTCTCCAGGGATGAGATATCCACAAATTCTCTGGACAACCTATTCCTATTCCTTATCACCTTCATGATAAAGAATTTCTTTGGATCTAAATCTACTCTCTTTCAATGTAAAGCCATCCTCCCTTGTCCTATCAATACATGTTCTTGTAAATAGTCCCTCTCCATCTTTCTTGTAGGCTCCCTTCAAATATACTGAAAGGCTGAAATTAGGTGACCCCAGAGCCCTTCTCTTCTCCATGCTGAACAATCCAAATTCTCTCAGCCTTCCCTCATAGAAGAGCTGCTCCATCCCTCTAACTGCCTTGGTGGCCTCCTCTGGACTCTCTCCAACAGTTCCATGTTCTCCCTGTGCTGGGACCCCAGGGCTGGATGCAGCGCTGCAGGTGGGCTCTCACCAGAGCAGAGCAGAGCAGAGCAGAGCAGAGCAGAGCAGAGCAGAGCAGAGGGGCAGAATCCCTTCCCTGGCCCTGCTGGCCACGCTGCTTTGGATACAGCCCAGAACACGTTTGGCTTTCTGGGCTGCAAATGCACATGGCTGGATTGTTTCCAGCCTCTCATCCACCAGCAGCACCCCGAAGTCCCTCTCCCCAGGGCTGTTCTCCATCAGTTCATCCCCCAGCCTGTGCTGATGCGAGGGGTTGTCCTGACCCAGGTGCAGCACCTTGCATTTGATCTTGTTAATGTTCATGGGGCCCCTCCTGGTGCAGATTTCTCCAGATGGCATCATGTTGGGTGTGTCAGCTTGGTGTCATCTGCAAATTTGCTGAGGGTGTACTCAATCCCTTCACCCTATGTCATTAATGAATATACTAAACAGCACTGGTGCCCAGTATGAGCCCCAGGGGACACCCCTTGTCACTGATGTCCATTGGGACTCTGAACCTCTGACCACTACTCTCCAGATGCAACTGTTCAACCAACTCCTTATCTACCAAATGGCAACCAAATCCATCTCTCTCCACTTGAGAGAGAAAGATGTTGTGGAGTACCATGTCAAGGGCCTTACAGAAGTCCAGACAAATGACATCTGTAGCTCATTCCTTGTCCATGATGAAGTCATTTCATTGTAGAAGGCCACTGGGTTGGTCAGGCAGGACTTGCCCTTGGTGAAGCTGCACTTGCTGTCCCAAATCACTTCCTTGCCTTCCATGAGCCTTAGCACAGCTCCCAGGAGGATCTGTTCCATGATCTTCCCAGGCACAGAGGTGAGAGGCTGATAGCCCAGTAGTTCCTGGGCTCCTCCTTTCTACCCTTTTAAAAGATTTATACAATATTTCCCTTTTTATCAGTCATCTGGGACTTCACCATGACTTTTCAAATTTCCTTGGAGAGCAGAAAACAACACTACTACACCATAGTAGATCCCTGCCAACATTAGGACAGAAGAATAATAAAACTGGTATGAATTATATGGTTCCAGAGAGCCCTGTGCATATCGAGAGGCCAATTATTTGGCATTATTTGAGTTTAATTTTAAGCAGAAAAATAATTTTGTTAAAGCATATTGATTTTTTTTGTGCTCAGTGTGTGAAGTTTTTCCTGATTGAATACTCCACAATCTTGCTGAATTCCTGAAGTCTGCTTTTTACAAGGGAATGGAGACTCAAAGTGATAGACCTTCAGATTAAAATGAAAGCAGAAATGGTTCCTTTTTAATGATGAAGCTGCAGGAAGAAGATCCAGAACAGCCAAAATTAACAACTACATGTAGTTCTTCCAACATAAGCAAGAGTACTTTTGAAGCCACCACTGTATAAAGACACCCTTTATGTGTCATACTGTACATTTTTTGTACTTTGTTCTGTTTCTTCCAACTTTGTTCATCTTGGGAAATGGGTTATATATATAGATATGAAGATACATATCTATATACATAGATATGAAGATAATTGAAAGAGAAAAGCAGTGAACTGAAAACATAAATGTGAGTATTTAATCCTCATATTACTATAGGAAAAAACTGTCATATGCAATGACATGATGCTGACTGGAAATCAAATATTTAAAAGGAGAATAGATATCCCCAAGAAAAAGATGGAATACAGAAAACAAAACAACAAACAAACAAAATGACAAAAAGACAAAAAACAACCAAACAAAAAAGCCTCATACCACAAGCTTCAAAAGTTATTTTTCTGGTGGAAATTTACTTTTATAGGATTGAACATGTAAATTAAAGTGAAAAGCACATGAAATGAAAGCCTACAAATGTCTTGCAAACAGCTCAGTGTTCTATATTTTGTTGCCAGCTACATGACTTTCAGTTTCAAAAATCATTCATGGGACTGTATTGCAGTCTATTATGTCACACTACATGCTGTACTACAAGCACAGCAAATGATCACATTGAATTTCTAGATCCTTTTCCTCATTCTTGTCATTTGCATTTTAACTTGGAAGAACATCTAGCACCTGTTTAAAGTAGTTAAATGCCTTTCGTTAACTCAATTTACTTTTTGTTAGACATTTGTCTCAAATGATTGATCTAAAAACTTCCCAAACAATCAGAGTTCTGAGGAATGTATGTGAATGCAAGTTTGGAACAGCAATGTATGAGTTACTTTAAAAGCATAATTGTCTCATTTCTGATGACAAACTCGGAGTTCCTGCAATTCATAGGGGGGAAAATTATGTTTTTTAGCCTGACTTTGATGCATTTGTTCAATTCATGATGAGAGGACCATGCCATGTTTTGATAATCTCTAAAAAAGAAGCAACAGGTGCTATTCCCCAGTGGAAAGAACTACGGAAAAAAAGTGAGTCTCATGAGCCTGAGGAGCCAGCCAAGTAAGTACTGGTGAAAATGTGTATCCCTGATTCAATCACAGTATCCACAACACATCATAAACCAAGACGTTCCTACAGATGCAGATGTGCCAATGTGTGCAGGTCCTGGGAGCAGGCAGAATTCATCACCTAGTCCTTCACAGGACCACCACTAGAGATGCAGCTCCAGTTCTCATGGGAATACAGAAATCCCTTGTTTCCTAGTTAAAGATGATAAGCCAAAGTCATTGATCTCTTTTAACTGATCTTCGATTGGTTCTCACAACAACAGGAACAATGATGCACTTCAAAGCTGATGTAGTCCTTGCAATTCTCATTCAGCCATGCCAGAGGACTGCCTGCACTGCCAATTTAAAGTTGTGCTCCTTCCCATGTTTGCTCCTATGTCTCTTGGGAAGCTGTAGATATGGCCCAGGGCAGACCAGGACACACCTGAGGCATGCTCTTCTTCCTAGGAACACTGTAAAAGTAGAGAAGGGGAAGGGTACCAGGGTTTATGTCCTCACCCCCTTTCAAAATACAAAAAAATTTGTAAGGATTAGCTGTTCACAACCACGGTATCTTGAAATGCATGTTTTTCTTCTTTGCAAAGGGTTTGTAGAGAATCTTAAAGAGGATAGTTGTATACACAGCCTCACACAATAGAGTGATCACAAAAATTCAAATATTGGATCAAGTTTTATATTTAAACAAGACATTTATTTAAAGCAACGTGAACTGAAATACTTTGTCTGAAAAAGAATTTGTTATAATAATGGACATTTTCATCAATGCCTGCTGCATCCCTTTCTGCATTAATTTAGTACAACTGGGGAATACTGCATTTTCTACAAGTGGCCAAGAGGGACTTTATTTACACAGCTAAACAAACAGGCAAGAAATTATGAGGAGTGTCTCTGTTATCAACAAGTCTGTAGTGCTATCATTTTTATGATAATGCTGTACATGAATTAAGCACAATATTTCTATTGATCATTCATTGATTCACTGTACACTGTACACGTGTCAGGAGTAATTCTGTCTCATGAAACAGAGAAACTGTTTTGGATGAAGCTAGAGGGGAATTTTTAAAGCAGCCTGACTGAGATTTCTCCTTCAGAGCACATGATCAGGCACTTTTTTGAGAAGATTTATAATTCCCTTCCAGAAGTGTTACTTTACTCATTAATCTGAATTAATTAAAAACTTAGTTTTGTATTCTATTCTTATGCTTCGTTAAATTTTAAGAAAGTACATCTTCAAAAAGTCAGCTTTTTAACACTAAGCAGGGATTTAAATACTCTTTTACTTCATGTTTCAACAGGTTGCCAGGACTCAAGAAAACTGAGAGTCTGGTAAATATATGTGATGTGCAAGACAGTGTTGAAGATGCCAGCAGACAGCTTGGCTTTTTTTTCCCAAATTTTCAAGCACATAAGGAAGGACACCACACTGAAAAGACTTTGGCCATAATTAGACCTACTCTCTTGAAGGAAAGACGAAGTAAGTGTTAATAACTGTACTTTTGATCAAGGGTGTATAAATACTCTCATATTTTGAATTTTGAATTATAAATTCTAATTCAATTAATGAAATGTTTTCAGGTTATACTGTCTCTCCAGCATTATGCCAGCAGTAATCTTTGTCTGGAATGAAGTTATGAAGTTAATTTTTTTTATATATATATTGAGAATGCAAATGTCAGTGATATATTTTCTTTTCGGGTAATTTTTCAAGAAATTCTGTAGATGGAATTTCTAGAAGTCCTCTCAGAGAAGCCCATATTTTCAAACCTAGTTTTCAAAATAGGGGTCTAGGTTTCTCACCATAATACAGTAGCTGATATTCTTGAATAGCAGGCTCAAGACAGATCAATGGCAAGGGGAAAAATATCCAATCCAAGATGTTCTATGCTGCATGAGGCAGGGCTGTTCAAGGGCAATTCTAAACACACAGCATTTTTACAGAATAAATTTTAAAATCTACCCCCATTACATGAAACTTCATCCAAGCAAGTTTACTACTCAGTCATATATTTACACTTCTTCCTAGATTTCAGATAGTATTTTTAGTTCTAACTTGAGAATCCCTATGTTTGAGCAAACTTATGTGCAGAGAGCTGAAAGACTACTATTTTGATCTTTCCTTGTGAATTTATTTTCCTTATGGTTGTCTAGCATTTTGCTTAGAGCAACAGTTCTGCAGTTCATATTTAGGTAATTACACATTAATTTTGTAGGTAATTTTGACTTGTGCCAAATACTGCTTACTTACCCATGTGGTTTTGTAAGGCTTAGTTAAATAAACATTTCACCTTTTCAGATTCCTGAGACCTTCTTTTGCTGGTAGTAACATGTATCGTATTTCTCAGTCAGGAAATTCTTACTGAGGTTTTTTAAGCGAGAGAAGGCCTAACAACTATGAGGATCAGTTTTCTGAGTGTCCAAGATACCTCCTAATTGTTGCTTTAAATTAGTTTCCTCTTCTTTAGTTAGGAAACAAATTCAGCCATTAAAAAAATAAATAACATTTAATAAAACATTTAACATTCAAGGGTGCAAATGAATGAATGGATGCCAATTCAGCATTATTTCAATATATTTAACAGATTCCATCATGCAAAGGATAAAAGATGACGGTTTCCAAATAGCAATGCAGAAGGAAATAATTCTATCTGAGGAGCAAGTACGTACATTCTACAAAGAGCATGTAGAACAAGACTACTTCCCAGTCCTTCTAGAGCAAATGACTAGGTATGTTTAATGAAAAAGGAGAACGTAAATCTAAAGAATCTGTATAGATTCAGAGAAGACTGAAAGTTTCACATTAAATAATTATTGAATCAGACTCACAGAATAGTTTGGGTTGGAAGCGATCATTATTGCCCATCTTGTTCCAACCCCCTGTCATGGGCAGGGACACCTTCCACCTGAATAGGTTGCTCAGAGTCCCATTGAACCTGGTGTTGAACACTTTTGGGATAATACAGGGCTGCAAGATACATGTGTCTAAAAGTTTATTAAAAGTCAAAATAGGAACAGATAACTGCAGACAATGGAATGATTTCCAATATAAAAAACCTTAAAAATAAAGCTTTTAAAAGTAATGAGCCACTCCATATTGCTCTGTGTATTATGTCTCAGTGGTCAAGTCCACTGATTTGAGCGAAAACAGTTTAAGCCTGCTCTGAAAAGGCTGTATTTGGGTTGCCTGTAAGAGAGCTCTGAAACTTTCAATCAGGCTGTGTGCTGGATACCTTGGGGAAGAGAACTAAATCACATTTGGATATTCCTTCCATATGAAGTTGGGTCATGGTTGGGGCATGGTCAGTCTTTCTCTGTCTCACCATTGTGACAAAATACAGCATTTTTGCAATTTAAATTCATATTTAAGCCCCACAAGTTTTTATCAGCCTCTACCTGTTTAAACAACCTGATCAGCTTTAAGGTCCTCCTTAAAATTTGGGCTCATTTTCCTAGTCTGGGCTATATATAATAAAACTATATTTTAAAAGTTCCAAGAGTTTATTTTTTTTAATGCTACTTTTCCCCTTGTACAGTGGTCCAACTCTTGTATTGGCTCTAACACGAGAAAATGCTGTATCACACTGGAGAAAGTTACTAGGCCCAAAGACTCTTGAAGAGGCTAAGGAAAATCCAGAGAGGTAATAGTCACAGAAGTAAACTATCATTCACAGCTGCCAACTTTTACATTCCTCATCTCATTCCACAAACCACATACCAACTAGTGTAACTATAGTGCCATCGTCTGGAAACAGATATCCATTTCTGCAGTTTTTAAAGCTTTTTTGGAAGCATTAGTGTATTACACATAGAAACTGCAGCATTTTTTGAGATATAACAGCTGCTAAACAGAATTAAAAGCTGAGTTTTAGAAAGTGCAATGAAGTGAAAGGGAAACTCTGGAGTCAGAGAAAAAATGTGAATAATACCTATTCTTATTTTGGGGGGCAGGGGGGGGGAGGGGAGACTTCTTTAAATACCACAATTATTTTTTCTTGAAATACCACTAAGATTTTCTTTTAGCTTATTGAAAACTTTGCATCAGTAGAATATTTTTTTTTTGTGACTAAGCTTGTCCTACACATTTAATAAACAAACACCTTAGTTCTGCCTGCTTATCACATTGCTTTAGGAAACTGCAATGGTATCATCTTACCTGCTGCTAGCAGAAGTGCCATTTCATTAAGAAATAAGTGCTATTTCTTGGAAATATAACAACATAAGTGTTGGGAGGGAGGATGTTCATATTTCAGATTTCTAGATCAACAATAACTTATATTCCCTAGGTTAAGGCTAATTACAGTTCAGAGCTCAAAACAGATATTCTTTTAAGTGACTTCACTCTTTTAATGACTCTCAGTTTGCGTGCACAGTATGCTATTGAAAATGTACCTATCAATCAGCTGCATGGCAGTTCTACACCCAAAGAGGCTCAGAAGGAACTACAGTTCTTCTTCCCTGAGGAAAAAACCCTTGCATTAATCAAACCTGATGCTGCTAAGACTCATAAAGGTAAGGCATTTAGAAAGTATGGGCTGTATTTAATGATATAATCATTTCAGCAAAATATTAGCAATGCACAAATACATCAAAATACATGTAAATACATCAAAAGCATTCTTCTGATTCTCTGAAGTACATTTTCTGTGCAGAGAAATGCTTTTACATGGCTTGCATAATTCAGATCAAGATCTCAAATGTGACATTTCCTTTGCTTAAGATGCCTATAGATCTTTCTTCACTAGAATAGTGGTGAATTGAAGAAAGAGAGTTCCTAGATAAGTTAAACTGTTTACAGGCCAGGCAGCTGGCTACCTGCCTGCTTCTGCAGACTACCTGCCCAGCATCCTTATTAGTCAAAGGAGAGAGACACTCGCCAAGTGTTGTATTACTTATTTCATAGAGGTATCTCTACTGACTCAAAAGGAGTCATTGCTCAGTTAGATGCATTCCCATCCTTGGTTTAACTTACTGTTAGTCTAAGGGAATAAGGAAAAAAAAATCAAAATTAAAAAAGAACTATATATAATTTAGAATCTTCTCCTAAGGATGTTTGCTGCCACTCTTTAAAAATCCTCTACCTAGACCCCTTACTTATCATTATTCTATTCTGTCATAACAAAATTCTGTGGTCTTTCTAAGGCTAATTTATCATTGGCTTTTGTGAGTCTATCTTCCCCTCTTGTGAAAATCCAGACTGATTTTGGACGGCCAGCTGATGTTTGATACAGCATTACAACTACAGTCCACATTCTGTTCAATGTGAAAAATAACAGCGAATGCTATTGGCATAGTTATTAAAATCTGGGTTTGATACATGCATCAAGATGGATAATGCAGTGACTGCCTATTTTAGAGAACTGTTGAAGTGCTTCTTATGTACTCCAGATTTGGTTTGATATTGTAAGAAGAATTCTAATAGCTATCTGTGATTTTTTAAGAAAAAGGCATCTAGTATTTTCTGAAACTTTAAAAGTTTGGGTGTATGGGGTTTGCATTTTTTGCATCTAAACCATTTCAATCAAAAACGAGCTTGTTTGTTATTCTCCTAGACGAAATTATGAAAAAAGTTAAAGAGGCTGGATTTAGCATCTCAAAGGTGAAAGAAAAATCTTTAACTCGTGAAATGGCGGCACAGTTTTACAAGGCTCATGAAGGAAAACCCTTTTTTGAAGAGCTGGTGAATTGTATGACAGAGTAAGTGTCTTGGTTTACAGTACTGAGATATGTAAGTAGCCATCACAGTTTCTACAGTGCCAGCAAAACATACTACACTGTAACTGGTGCAAGGATTTTACGACCTGTCACTCTTTCTGGCAAGTTTAATGGCTTCTAGCACAGAATACTCTTCTCTTTAAAAGGGAGATTTACAATTCTTTTTAAACTTACGGGTAGTTTTATTTTGGATTTTATTTTCCCTAAAAAGGAAATGCTTTTCAATGGAATCATTTTACCTTTTTGTCCATGCAGGACAAATATCTTCCTCATAATATTCTTAGTATAGCTGATAAAAACAGTATATATTGTCTTGCTTCAGAAATTATTGGATGAGAATGTCTTTTGGACAAGAAGTTCAAATCCAAATATCTGATCATCATAATCTCTTTGGCTTTCAAGTATGGGACTTTTCCTTAAATGAAAGATGCAGAAACAAATTTTAATATTTAAGCAGCTTAATAAAATTAAGATAGTTCAATGCTTATTATAATCCTTCATGGTACCTCTGACATTATAGCTAAGTAAGGATCTCAGAAATCTCAGAATGGTGTAAAAGTTTATTTATATTGATTTTACAGGGGTCCCTCAGTGATAATGGTCTTATCAAAAGAAAATGCTGTGGAAGAGTGGAGGCAACTAATGGGTCCAACAGATCCAGAAGAGGCAAAGAAGATCAGTCCTGATTCAATTCGGGCTCAGTTTGCACACGATATTTTGTCTAATGCTGTTCACGGATCATCTAATACAGAACATGCACTGAGAAGCATTAATTTTGTATTTGGAGAACTGGATGCAGACTAAACAATTAAGATATAGTCTCTGAAAATTTATATTCTTGTAATTAGATGTATTTGTCTGCCCAGTACTATATTTAAACTATATTTACAACTAGATTAACACACTTATTTTTCTTCATGCTCCATCCAATTTCAGTTGGGCAGTTTTTGTTATCAGCTCTTCCATATTGCAAAACATATTGATGTAACAAGTAATGCCTGATAGGAGTTGGATATTAGTAATGGTTTCTTTATGCATGTTTAGGAGATGCTTTTTATTTTATCATTTTTAAATATTTATGCCTTTCCAACAGTTCCATGCTTCAAAAGTGTTTTGTGTATAGCTACCTTAAAAAGAACAAGGAATGAGAAGGCTTAAGGAGGGTGATTAAAACACTATTAATGGCACACATGCTGCCATGTAGATCAAGTTCTACTGTTCCAAATGTGAGCCAAATGGGGCTCCTGGGCCCACTGGGCAACTATATATGTGTGCATCCCTTGAGAGACTTCTCTGGGCTATTAAAGTCCATTGGTTCCCTCAGGGCCCTGAAAAACATTTGCACTGTTCATTTATCCTTTTCCTAAATACCTTCTAATGATTACTGTCACAGGTAGGATAATAAACTAAAAGGTCCTTTCCAGTCAATTTACTTAATTCAAATATATCAGAGGAAATAAAATATAAAGCCAGCTCTTACATAACAGCTATTCTTGACATGTACCTCCTTGCCAAACTGGAGAGTTTATATCCTGTCCAGTCTAACTTGGCTGGCCTTCATGAAGAACAAAAATATTATTCTGTGGCTGATGTATTCTCACTTTTGCTGTCTGAGACTGTTGAAAGTTGAGGTTCTAAAGAATGGAATTTACTTAAAGGCATTTATTTACATTGTTGATTTAAAGTGTGAAGTCTAGAAAAAATAAAGTCCTTCTCATACTTTCATTATTGTTCCTATTGTACTTAATACAACTAGCTGCTATAAAGAGCTTCCTGACAAATACTACTGTTGTGATGGGGCATTTGTTATTATAGACATTCCTAAAGCAGAAGTTGGACTGAGCATTCTCCTGGTGGCCCATTTTCACCTACAGCTGCTTTACTGCCACAAACTCAGCTTAAGGTTCTCTAGCCTGTAGGAGGTTGTAATTAGTGCAGTATTTGTATGTCACCTCAGTGAGTTGAGTTCTGAGAAACATACTTCAGGATTGCTGTACGTTCTTTGGCTTCTTTTTACTTCAAAAAGTCATTAAAACTGTTCTTCCAGGCATTATTTAAGCACTCTGGGTCTTTTGGGTCCTGGCATGCTGTACTTTAAACCAAGAAGCAGCCTCAGGAAAGAGTGGATGGGTTTAGTAGAGCAATTTAAAATACATCAATTCAGCTAATTTCCTCAGATCTTTGCTGGAGTTAATCTCTTTTCAACCAGTGGGACAAATACAAAGCTGAAAGTTTAGGTGGGTTTATTCTTTGAAAGAAGCAGAAATGTTGAAAACAGCAAAATGCCTTTATGTCTTAAGAGTCCATAATACATCTAGTGGAAGTTCAAAATCAAAAAGCTTGAAAAGTATCATACAGGGGTTATGAATACTTTGAATCACTTATTGCTCTGGTCTGAGAAATTTCAGTTTGCTGTGGGGGTACCATAGCTCTCCCTCTGCCTATTCGAGCATGGCAAAACTTTGTATACTGAGTTATTTCCCTTGCTTAACTGTTATCCTTCATATTGCATCCCATTATTTCCAAACAATGTAACATTTTTGTAAGTTTGGTTTAACCGTTGGGTAAAGGATTTTGTCTGTTTTGGGTTCCATATTCATGTGTGTCAATTACAATCCCTGCTTTGTGCTTGGTTAAGGCGATCCAGTAGATTCCTTTGGAATATTATGCATAGGTCTGTGACAGGTTTTTCTTTATGTTGCCTAAGTATCCAAACCCAATTTGAGGGACCATTTCATTTATTAATGCTCATCTTCTCCTAACTATGTTCTTGATCTTAAAGTCTTCTAGTAGCTTTGGAAAGGAGAAATTTAAAAGATACATCTTAAAGCATCAATCATAACTGTTTCATTCAGATGATGAAGTAAGTCGGATTTGCAAAGCTTTAATATCTTTGAGAAACAGACTTTTGTACAATTACCAAAATATGCATTCAAAAAAATGGCAATCAAAATACTGTCAGTATTTTAAGAGATTATTTTGTCTTTTTGAAAGTTTAGCTCACCCTATAGGTACTGCACACATTATTTATACTGCCATCCACTCTTCTTTGAAAATTATATTACTGTGACATATATATGGATGCAATTTTTAAAAATTTTAATATTTCTGATGGGATCAGCAATCATTTGATTTATAGTCAGGAGGACCCTGATCCAACATAAACTCCATGGAGTCTCACAGATTAAAATCTTCCTGAAATTAAAAATCTTCCTGTTGCATATAAAACTTAGAGAAAGTCTGACTCTGTCCATTTATCTCATATCTAAATGCCAGTTCAAAAGAGAATGTGGCCTTTATGACTGTTTATTTAGAAAATAACGTGTAGTTCATCATAGAATTAGGTGGTGTAAAGATTTGATTATAATTCTTCCAAGACTAACAAAAGATAACATAATTATTCTTCTGATTTTTGTCCCAGCAGGAGAGAAATGGAACAACAGGGCATGTTTATTTGTACCTCAGACCACATATTTCCTTGTTTAGGAACTTTAATGAAATCATAACCTGACACTAAAGACTATATTAAAGATCTGTTTCCGTTTAGAAGGATAAACAAGAGGGTTATAAATCTCAAAATACTGTTTTAGAAGAATAAGTATGTCTGATTGTACTGAGTTTTTATACTGAATTACTACATTTAAAAAATAAGACAAGTGGAGAAAATACTTTTTTTCCCTGCCAAGAAGATGGAGTCAATCAGTTTGTGGCTCTGTACCACTGCACTGTTTTTCCTTTGCTCTGGATGCTGAACGAGCTACACTGGCCAGTCAGACCTTGCAAGTATCTGTTCAGTTTATCCAGTTCTTTGCGAGCTTTCTGGTTACCTTGCTCAGAGAATGCAGAAGTTCTCTGAGTATCTACAAACTATAAAGTTTTCATCATACTCTAACCAGGAATCAAAATACTTAGAGTGTTCTGTTCGGGACATTTCTTGGTTACTCTGACACAACCATTAACCTATCTGGATGTAGACTGCCGGATATGTTTAAGGTACTTTTAGGGCTTGATCTTAATATCCCCATCCAGAGAAAAGGAGTGTTGCCCTCCCTTGCCTTATGCTCATTTCCATAGTGGTTTATCCCCATGCTTTTTGGAAGCCACAGGAATCAACCTAATATTAATAGATTACCTAGAAGCCTTCAAATTTACTACCTATCCAACAAGCAAGTTTGAAATTATGTTTTACATTCCAATAAAAGGCTGTTGTTTCATTTCAGAAACGTCACCTGAAATATAATGTCAGCAGTTGAAATTCACTATAATTTTTTCAGAAAGCCTTGGCTAGCTCTAATCAGAAATAATGCACTTCTATAGAAACTAATGGCTTGCAAGTTATTGGGGGGTGGGGGTATTAATAAATGGAAACATAATTTAGAATGTTTGTTGACCCATATTGCTGGATTATATTTATTTACATAATTAATTGTAGCTGATGTAGTTTGCCAGAAAAATCTGGTTGAGGAAATATTTTCAGATGTGCATTTACATTCAACTGCTAAGCACAACCAAAAAGCATGTGTCAGTTGTGCATAATTGGAGTAAATATTTGTTCAGGTTTCATTAATTTGGAATCTAGGTTACAATTCTAAAATAAAAGAATTTAAGAGCTGTTTGAGTATTTTGGACAGGAAAGTCTTCTTTTTATTTGCTTAGGAAGTATTTCTAAGTCATATGCACTGACTGGACGAAAGTTGCAACACTAAATTGAAGTGACCAGGTCATTCAGGTCTTGTTGGAGGGGGGTTTATGGGTTTTGAAAAATGTGTTTCATAAAAGAGTTCTGATTTGCATTTACAGTGAGCTTCTAAAATGCTGCAAATCATTCACAATTAGAGTAAATATTTTTTTCAGGTTTCATTCTTTTGGAACCGAGGTTAGAACATCCAGTGAAAATACTGAATGGCACTTCTAACTAAACTGGGCACATGTGTGTGGGAGGTAGTGAGAAACTCAGTAGAAGCGTGTGTTTCATGTTCCAGGCAATTTTTATTTTATATTAAAAAAATGCCAAGCCCCTCGGTATGAAGGCAGCTGCAACATTGAGAAAAAACCCATTTAACACTTCAAAATTTTGGCCTGTTAACTTCTCATCTTTAAGTAGTTACAGTAATTACATTCATCCATCAGCAAACTATTTGCCCTCCTTTGCTGAAAGAAGGTTTCATGACTTCAATGATGAAGTGCACTAGCACAGCAATGGCTCCACCTGGCCATGGACGTGCACGAGAAGAGGTGAGTCTGACCTTTTGCCACATGGCAGGGAGCAGAGGTGAGGACTGGACCCTCTGGGGAGTAATTTGCTGCCCAAACTGCCCTCAACTGCTCCAACACCTATTTCATGTCAAGGGAAGGGAAGGGAAAGGGGAAGGGGAAGGGGAAGGGGAAGGGAAGCTGGATGGAGGGTATGAATGTTCTGGGTCTGGATTTACCTGGTAGTTGATGTCATAGGGAGTTAATTATTGTAGTGGATTTTCAAAATTAAATGACTTGCATTAGTACTGAATTGGGTTGATCTGTGGCTTCTTATAATACAGAAACAATTGGTTTGGAAAAAAACCACTACCTTATTAATTTATCCCTTGCATGTCTGTTCTTTGTATTATGATATCCTCTGCTTTTTGTTGTATTGCCTTTTCTTCTTCTGCATTTTTGAGACTGAAAGTTAGCATAAAGTATACATAAAAATGTAAAGGAGTTTGGAAACACCTGGCTCAGTGCATCCATGTCTATTCCAGCATACTGGAATGGTAAATCTAATGACAGCAACTTTGAGAAGGAATGGTGACAATTCTTTGGAGAAAATAATTTGCACATTTTTTCCTCTGACAAAATGAAAAGAAGTTTGATTTTAATAGTTGTAAAATAATATGGGATGTTGCTGTGAATTCTAGGCATTTGTTTCAAAACTTTAATGTACCAAACACCACACTTGACTATGTTCACAATAGAATTTCTTTAAGTGATATATCATGACTTCAGTATTTGTTATTTCAACATCACATTGATCACTCTCACTCATTCTTTAATGGCTAACCATATATATTGGGGCACTTTAAATTTGGATCAGTAGGTAATCAAAGCTTAAGAATTCCTGCTGCTCAGTACATAAAACTATTTTAGAAGTTTTCCAGTCATACTGATCTTTTAGGTCATTACTTGAGTCAACATTTTCATACTCACCTAAATTAGTCACCTGCAACTGAAATTCTGTCTCCTTTGATTTCCATTTCAGTTTTCCCATTTCACTGAATGTGATTAAGGTTTCACCTATAGACTGTGTTTAAGCACCTAAGTTTGTAGTCTGTTTTTTCAGAAATGTCAAACACACATCATTCCCACTAAAGTCAGTAGATGCTATATATGCTCAGCATTCCTCTGGCACCGGGAATGAATTTCAGATCTAAATCTGCAGGTGCTCTATGTCAACAAAGTAGTCCACCTGCCCAGAATTACCAGCAGGGCTACACTCACTACTGACCTTTGTATATTTTAACCAGTTGCTCAAAGCTCAACAACGACCATTTTTAGGTTGTTTCCCCCCCACCCCCGAAATCTTGTAGATGTTATATTTTATTGCAACACATCCATCAGTTTGTTTTAAACTCAGCATCTATATCAAATTTGCTTGAGCAAATTACCGGGTATGTAACTGCTGCTACCAAAATTACTTCAGCATAATCTATTGTGAATTTCACACATGCAAATTTCACTGGAATTCTTGTCATAGTAAAGATCAACATACTAACATGACCAATTGTTACTCCTAATGATAATCTACACAGAACCCCTATTTGTTTTTTTCTGATGTAGAACTTCTCTATTATAAAAATCCTCATTTTACCAGAACTGACCAGTCTAGTCCTTAGTCTTCCAGCAGGAAATCTTAAAGGTCGTTCAGGCATCTATCATGAACTCTTCTGATATTAATTTTGGTGATCTTAGGAAGGAATAGCGTAAATGCATCTTGGAGTTATGTTGATTAGATTTTTATCACTTCTGCTATTCTAATACTTCACACAGAAACTGTTAAGTCAGTAAACTTATCACATAAATCAAAGTATCTGCTTTCTTGTTACCCTTTTCAGAGTAAATGATACTTTCTGATAAGAAAAACTGCTGATAGCCAGTTGCTTTGAGAAGCTCATTAATATGGACAAGACTGATTGATTGATTTATTTATGTATTTATTTATTTATTTGATCTCAGAGAAAAGTTAGAAATATGGTATCAAATGATAAGAAGTTATCCAAATGATTACTGAGCCACTTGAAGCCCTATCTTCTCCTTAATACTGTACAGTAGCTGTCAGTTATCCAGTTTTCATAGCAAAGCTATATTACAGCAAATTTGTTACTTTTAAGAATTCTACAGATCTGTTCACTTTAATCTGTCCTTTCAAAAAAATACAAATTTTTCAATTAGATGTTTAAATGTATTTGAAATTAGAACAATGGAAGCCAGCCTGAAGTACAATAAAAAAATTAAATGTCTGCTTTGAATGTGTTTTTACTACACAAACCCTCAAGATCAAATACTATCACTGCAAGCTTATTTTCGGCACACACACAAAAATAATCACATAATGCATACCCAGATACTTAATGGTAAACTATGCTTTTGAACTCTCTGAACAAGGGCTGTAATTCGAAATAGCAGACAGGTTCAGCTCCAGCAGCTGCAGTCATTGCTGCCTGAGATATCTGCCAGAGGTTACCATGCTCCTGCTGGCTCCTTAGGTGCCGAGTCTAGTGAGCTCCCAGCTAACTCACAGAGTAACTCACCAACTACTACACCAGCTGAGGAGAGAGAGAGAAACTCCATGCAGCTCTCCAGCATCTGGCAGGGAAGCAGACCAGGCAACTGGTACAAGGAGCCAAACCTCTGGCAACCAAGGCTAGCTCTATCTAGATAGGAAATCAGAGCCCAAAGACAAAGCTCAGTCAGTTGGAATATGCCTGCCTGATATTAGTGCAAACCTATGCTCTATGGCTTGCAGTGACTTGAAAAGATAAGAAAACCTTGTAACAGTAAAGTGCAGCAAAAAAGGTCTATGTAGAAACTGACATGATTTCTTAAGTCAATGAGTTCCAGATTAATAAAACATGCTGACCAAGCCAGGTTGTGACCCTTGTCATGCAGAGAAAAGTCCTTCCTTTTGGAAATTTCACACTCATACTTTTTTGGGGCTGATTTCCTTCTGGCCATTTCTTATTTTAATGGCCTTTTTGGGGCCACTGATCAGTGGGCTGGTGTTCTTGGTCTGAGGTTTCAGGGCTCCACTCTGACCACCGCGTCCTGAATTCTGGCTCTTACTGCGTGCAGTTCGCCGCTTTTGTTCTTGCAGTCTCTGTTCCCACCTCTGCAGAAATGCAGAAGACAAAGAAGAGGGCTTAGGGAAGGACATAATCATAAATAATTACATCTTAGTCAAAGCTATCCTGAACCACTGATGCTAGTGCTGCCTTTAACAGTTTCATGCTGTACATTGCAAGGCCATTGCTGTCAGAATGTTACAGGTATTTGCAGGGAGAACCTTCCACATGTTCTAGGTTAGAAGGAATTTCCACAATGCCAGTGGATGGAAATGACAATTGTCCATCTCATGTGCATGCTGCATCTACCTTTTCAGAAATAGAGGGGAGCTGGCATCATGCCATCAAAAAGTCAGGACCAGCATATTGGCACTCCTTTGCAAGGCCCTTCTTTGCTGTCTTGCTGAATGTGCCACTTGACTTTTCCTCAAAAAAGTCTACAGGAATCAAACTATCATTTAACAATATATATTTAAAAACACAGCTATAAGGAGAGCTGGGATTTACTTTCTGCCTCTGCTTTTCCCTGGGGTGGAGAGGACTGGGCACTGAACCACCTTATGGTAATGGACAGACAATAGCAACGATCACAGTGAAATCACAGTGTTGAGAGTTGCGATGGCATGGTTTGAATAATGCACCTGCAGCATTATTCAGCAGCATCCCCAAGAAATTTTGGAAAGCAACGAGCCTACCAAAGACAAGAGATGTCAGATTTTCAAACCCAATAGTGCAGTAGTTACAAACTAGGTTTTTATAGTAAGTTTGACAGGTCAGCTCTCCAAAACGTGGAGGGATCCATAAAACAGCAACAGAGACAGTGGACTTTCACCTCTAGGAACAAAAATACCTATTTTGATGAAAACAAGGTAGGTAGTAGAACCTGGAAAGGGCCTTACCTCTCCCCTCTATTATCTCTCCTTTCTGAAACTCCTAAATGTAGGGGATTTACCCAGTGATTAGAGCAAAAGAAATGTTCTCCAGCTATTCAGTATCTCTGCACTGACTTTGTTGCAGCTCTAACTCTTGTCCTGGCTGGAGAGAAGACCAGCTATGTTGCGGTTATGTTAACAACTGTCTTCTGTGGTTGACAGACAGCTCAAAACATCCATTTTAAGTGGTAACTCAAGACAAAATTTGGATGCAAGTCTTCAGAGATGAATGATGGGCACTAAAATGAATGATACCTAGCTCCATACTGGCTTTGTGTGGTCAGAATCATTTTATGCATCCTTAAAAAACCAAATTTATCAGCAGACATTTAGCTGTGTCCCACTCAAACATGCTTAAATGAGGATTTAGTTTCTGAAACTATTAATATGAGAGGAAATGACATGTGCTTTGAAGGGTATTTTGTTTGGCAGTCATGCATCCATTTGACAATCTTAAAACTAATGCCCAAACACGATCCAAGACACAATTAGAAATGACAAAACAGTGTGAGGAGGTGACTAAAACACACCGTGCGCCAGTAACAGGCCATTAAGTTGACAGCTGAAGGATTTCAGGAATCCAAGTCATATGTCAATATTCTCCTAAATCCCACATGGCATCTTCTGCAATTGCCATGTATTTATTTTTGAAAGATTTAAAGCATGTTTTCTTTTCCACACATAGGTTTCACATGAGTAAGTGCAGAGGGTATGAGAGAAGCATTGAATGCAATTTCCTGCAAGAATTTAATCTGTAACCTGAAAGCTTCTGCTTATGGATCCCTACAGATCTTTTCCTCCTCTCTATCAATTGCAAATCAACTCATAATTAAACATACATGTATGTCCTTAATGTTCTGAAAGCCTTTCTGAATTCCAAAAATAACTTTCTTCCATCTCTAAAAGCAGGAGGAAGAATCAGACCTTCTCTCAATACATCTTTTATTTCTAATTAAAAGAGGAGTTTACAAGTAGAGAGTGAGATCAAGTGTTACCCTGAAGCCCCAAAAAGCAGGAGCATCTGCTGTGCCTGCCACCCATGTCACTATATTAAAGACTTTTCCTTCCACTGTTTCCTGAATCCAGAGAGAAAATTCCCAATCCTTTGGGTGGGTCTTAGTAGGGAATACCTGATGAGAAGTGTGTGTCTCCAGCCTGCAATCTTTAATGCAACAAGAAACAATAATCCAGTGCAGAGGATTTTAACTTCTTTTCTTATCTAATGCAGGTGACGTACTGATCTGCGTATCACCCTCCTTTCATATCATCGCTCCTTGCAGCAGCAGGGATATGAAAGAAATTCCTAGAGATATTATTGTAAGAAACCAGAGCTCACATGAGGATCATCTCACAGGGTAAAATTAAACAGAAGTAAAATTTTAGAGACCCTAGAACATGAGATTAAAATATTCAAATTTTCACTTACACTTGGGTAATTATGAGGGCTGAAAATGTTCAAGTGAAAATAATAACACCCAGAGGAGTTACAGGTATCTGAAAGTCATCGAAGTTAATACTGAAGTAAAACAATGATGTTTTAATGTTTTATCAAGGACATCAGTAGTCTTTTCTTTGGTTTTATTTACCTTAAATCTTCTGTTTAGTTGGTCCTTCCATTTTTCAACTAGACATCCATCAAGAAGCATCAACCTGACAATTAATAAATGCACACAAGTTATAGATATTTCTGATTTTAATTCCTGAGATGCCATTTCAGATCATTTAACACAGATTGGGTTAAAATTCACCCACAGGTACTGGTATTGATAGGTTTTATGTATGGGATGATGGGATACCATATGTTTCTCTGTATGTTTGTGTGAATAGTGGATTAAACTGGTGCATTTTACATTTGACTTGAAAAAAGAAGCTGTTTCACATGCTACAGCTTAGCTGAAAAATAGTAATATAATTATATGATCAATTAAAATTGTATCCATTTCTACCTATAAAATCCATGAGAATGGCACTATGTGTTTTCTACATGTAACTCCTTAAGGAGTGTCTTAAGGTGAGTCTGGAAGATGTATGGTTAGTGATATTTGCCTACTACTGAAATCTGGCTAGCTCCTGCATGAAAACATTGAGACTAGGTGTTATGAAATGAACAAAACAAAAATGTGGCTATTAAATATATAAACCTTAAACAGTCCCTAAAGCAGCTTATTCTAAATCAGTCTGATGTCACACTTCCTATGTCCCAACCTACAGACAAGTTTTTAGAGTTTTTTTTTGTTTGGGTTGGTTGGTTGGTTGAGATACCAGACCCTAACATGCCCTAATATAAATTTTACTAAAATTCTGGGGGGTTTTACTTAGACACCAGTGTTAGCCGGAAACATCAAGACATGGTTATAAATTCATGAAACATCTCAGTAAAGGTTAAAGAGTGTAGCAGGGCCTGACCTCCAGTATCCATGAATAGTGTTGCTGCTCTTAGCAGCTCAAATGCAGTACAAAATGCTGCTTCTCGTAGTCAATAGCCACTGTGCATCCAGTTTGACCAAATATAAAAGACCTAATCTAAGTGCAAACCCTCAGGAGAATCAGGAGCAATATGGTGTACACTTCCTTTTTTTTCAGAAGAGAGACATCCTAACATTCTCGCTGTCCTAACCTACAGGACTGACACCAAGGCCACACTGCCATGAATGAAACCACAACATGGGGTACATCTGGCACAGCTTTGGTTCCGGTCAAATTATCCAGTGAGGCTCTAACCCTAACAACAGGCAATAGGTATTTTGCCATTAACTGCAGAGGAGGTACAGCTTCTATCCACTCTGCCTCTGTCATTTTAAAAAAACTGCTGTAACTCAAAACTTTCTGTTTTCCTGCCACTGAGTTCAACAGGAAGCACATATAATAGTTTATGTTTCTTTTTCAAATCCATTTTAGTACACTATATGAAATTAAAAACCTCAATGACCTTTTAAAACCATCATAAGATATTTAGTGAATTGTGTGTTTTTCCATAATAATGGAGATGCTGATTTTGATCTTTGACTTATGAAATCTCCCTTTCCTAACAGCCTCCAAAGGATCCTCTGCAACCCAGAGCTCCTCCATTGCCCCTCTGGTCATAGTCCTTAGTCCTTCTACAGGAGTCAGAGTTTGTATCCCTAAAATGACTAACACAAATAGAGGGCTCTACATTAATATTTGTGAAATTCTTACAGATCTGGAGGGGCAAAGAGCTGGGTAGTAAGAAAATACTGTGTTTGCTAGCTCACCAAAAAACAAGTTAAAGCAATAAGATTTCAGATGGCAAATTTGAGAAACACCTATAAAATGCTCCCAAAATATCAACATAAAACTCATTACAAATATGGACACAGCCCATTACATCCCACATGTGGATATCCTGCAGTCCTTACAAGTGTGTGTGACCAATTAACAGCAACATCACAGTATGCAAAACCAGCCCGCACATTTTACAGACAGTCTTGCCTCCAAATCACAACACACAAACCTACACAGAACCTAAAACACAACAACCTGCTCTGCTGGCATCTACTGGTGCACTTGGGGTGCTAATGGGGATGGGATGTCCCCTTCTGCCTCAAGGAACCAGGGAGAAAAGGGAGCTGATATTCATCACTCCTTCCCCTCCAGACCAGCTTGCTGGATTTCCTTCCATGCCTGGGGCTAGGCTGACTGCCAGATGAAAGGTCTGGTAAAGTTATTTTTGTTTTGTTTTTTTCTTTTAATCATAGAGCAGGACTGGCAGGCTGCTCTCAGAGTATTTACTTTTCCTCTGCCATCCGGGAGCTGCAGCTTTGGCTGGTCCCAGTACAGCTGCGGGATCAGAAACATTTCGTTGACGGCACTGGTCCAAAGTATGGACAGGCCAGTGGAGAAGGCTGGCTCTGACTCCACCAGCTCTGGTGACAGAAGATGTGTATCATCTCCTGCCCACTCCCTTGATGAGACAACCATGGTCTGCCAACACAGGCCATCATCTACAGCCACCATTGGGCCTGTTGTCCATCCCTATGGAAAGTAGTCCTGGAAAAACACTCCCAAGCTGGAGGTAACTGAATGCTGTATGATGCCTTAATACGCCATCAGCACCTAGTGCCACTAGACTTCAGGCTCTTTGCATGAGCCAAATTTTGGTGCAGAGCTAAGGTTGATGAAGTGGAGAAAGTCAGCTGTGAAGGTAATGGGAACACATATGTGTACGTATGAGTTATCTTAAGGAAAACTATCAGCAAAACAAGCCTATGATAAGAAAGAGAGCTTTGCTGGTCCTTCTTCCCATCTATCACAGGCAGCCCTAACACTTTTCTGCACCACATTGTCACAGCTCACCTTGAGCGCCACTCATAGCACATAATGAGAACATCCTGCTTTGGTTGAAGAGGCGGGCACTGGCAGGAGGAATTTGTAAGAAGAGGCACTTGGGACAGAGGAATTGGTGTTGAAGACTTGAGTATGTCTTTGACTTCAACCACAGTCGTTATCTCATTGCAGTTCCCTCTTTCCACACTTTTTACTTTAGCATGAATAACTGCAAACAGAAAAACAGAGGCATGAGAATAATAAACAGTCATAGAAATTTAAACACATCTCAAAATTAAATAAAATATGGAAATGTTTTGTTTTGGTTGTGAAACTAGTACTACTTCTGCCTGTGTGGACATGAACAGTGGCTTAGAATAACAGAGGCCTGATCTTGATTTGGTTTTCAGTAGGACTGTTGACAACTGTGAAATTAGACATGTGCTTAAATCTTTGCTAGATCAGGCCAACCTATCTTGCCTGGAATCACACACGCAAACAGCTCCTTCAACTCAAACTTGAACAACCCTTTGCATAAATCTAACCCATTCTCCAGCCACATCTGGCTATTTCAAATTAAGTAATGAATAATTTACAGATAGTTGTAATGAATTTTGTATTTTCAATAACAAAATAACTTCCTGTAGTTTTTAACCAGGAAATAAAGTCTTTTCTTAAATATTTAGGAAACAAGGAAAAGCTAGAAACAATAGTCAAAAAACAAAGAGGCTTAGAATTGCCACGATTTACTTGAGCTTTTGCCTTTGGATTCTCTACCAATAGTGAGATGCTTTTATAAAAGAGACACTGAAACAGGTTCTTCTGACTCTGAATACACAATCATTTGCATTTTTACCTTTCATTGAGGAAGACTGCATGTCTGCATGGATGCAAGAAGGTGAAATGCTATAGATTGCCCTGAAATGATCCCTGGCTGACTTTGTACCAACAAACCCTGGCATTACTTACCATTGCAGCATTTCATCACTTCTTTCTCGTGAGAAATACCAGATCTAATAAATTAAGTATGATTTTTACATAAAGGATTTTGTCTCTAGGAAATGTCAAAATAGAAAGGGTTCTACTGTCCAAAAATTCCTCAGTGACAGAAGCAGGAGAAGCATATGGATCACAGGGTCTGCCCCTGCCAGCCACCAGGTCAAAAGCCCTCATTTGTACCTCATGATATTCGGAAAAAAACTTCACTGGTAGAAAACAGGAGACCAGCACTTTAAATGCGGTCTGGGGTTTTTGTGCTACCTTATCAGGACATATATAACAGACACAAAACATGTGAGGAATTTCAATTTTGGAGACTCGGAATTCATTTGCATGTCTGATTGGTTCTCATAGTTAAAAGTACAATTTAGCTGTATGTCTTATTTTAAAGGTTTTCAGAAAAAAAAAAAAAAAAGATTGATTTTCAACTCATTAAATCTTGTCCCTCAATTCATTTTCCATATAAACAGGTCTATTTATCTCAGAGGGTGCTGAAAAAAATTTACATCTCAAAAACAAAATCTTGATTTCACAAATTCAACAGAATTAAATTATGGACCCCAACATACAGGTTTTACTCAAGGAACACTCCCACTGAAATTATTGGAATTGGAATTTACACAGCTAACACCTGTCTATCATTTTGGAACAGTCATTTGATATAACTACTTTTTATTATGTTTCAGGCAACTGTGGAAGCTCATTGTTACACCTAAACATATCTCTGTGTTGTACTGACCCAGATCAAGGAATTACTTTAAAAGAGTATGTTGTGTAAATGCACCAAAATGCTATAACAAACAAAAAATTGTACAATTACCTAAGCTAGAGGTTCAGCTCAATTATTCCCACCAAACATGCTAGCAAAGATGCAAATAGCTACAAACTTACTTTCATTTGATATCAAACATATAGGAATTGAATTATATTACAACCCCACTGCAGAAGAACTGGATAAATGACCAGAAAAAAAACCCCTAACGTTTGAGAAAAAGCGTGCAAAGTGCAAAATTGAAGCAATAATGCATATTAAATTCAGAGTTAGTAAGGGCTTTGTGTTGACACTAGGTTTAATCTAGTGTCAAGACAAAGTCTAGTTTCATCTGTTGTCTAATTTAATCTGTCATTTATATAACCTTTATTACAGTTCTTCCTGACTCACACAATCAGAAAACTGAGGCCGGGGGAAGCCAAGGGGGAAGAGGGATCAATACTTATTTTTATTGCCAATACGTCGTGCAACATATAATAAAACTCTCGGCCATCTCCTTGGCTGGATGGTGCAAACTGTCACTAAATTCAGTTAATCTTTGACAATTCTGCACCAGACAGAACTCTGACTAGTAAGTAAAAGCATGTATGAATTTCTTAAAAACTTTTTACCTTGCTGCAGCTGGTTCACATTTAAAAGCTTTATTTGGGTAGCGAACTCCTGTTTATTCTACCTGCTGGATGAAAACAGGAGCTGGCCAAGTCATCACGCTCACATCAGACATAATTGCCTTTACTAGAGTGACCTTTCCATCAGCAACCACCCTTTCTGCAGAGCAGAAGGGTGCACATTACTGACATTTTACTGCTTTTGTGAGAAACACACCATCATTTGTGCGATTACTACTACACGCACTACAGCTGGATTTTGGAAGAAGACAGCCAGGTATCCCCAGGCAAACACCCATTTGGAAAGGCTGTCTTGGAGCAGTCTTCTCATGCCACACTTGCTGGATGGGCCTGGTTGTGGGTTCAGCACCCACACAGAGCTGCCTAACTTTCAAGGACACAAGGAGGGTGTGGGACGGACAAAGTGAAGTATTTCCCCCATGTACTTACTGTAGCTGTAGTTCTTGGACAAGTAGGTTGACAGCGTAGGCTTTGTCTTTTTGCACCTGCACCGCTCTTCAAAGGAAGAGAAGGGAGAAAGGTTGAAGGGTGTCAGAGGGACCCTGTCTCCGGGGAAGAGGAGGCGAGGGGTCGTCCTAGGCTCACCCTGGCCGCGGCTCCTGCAGTCAGGCTCCAGGGGTCTGTCCGGCACCATAAAGCCCTGTGTGAAGTCCGTCCACTTCACATCTGCAAACAGAGGTGCGTCAGGGAGTGAAAACTGTAGAGGCTCCAGGACTGGAGCGTGGGGGTCCCGCAGCCCCCCCGTCCCACCCTGGGGCGTCCCGCGGGGGTGGAGGGAGTCCTCCCTCCCACCTCTCGCTGCCCCCAGGGTTCTCACCCTCCGGCACGTCGGTGACGATGGCCTCTGGGGAGATGCAGACGCCGCGGTCGTAGACGGGGAGGTCGTCGCAAGCCAGGCTCTCGGGCCAGCTGTGGTTGTAGCGGCGCATGATGGGCTCGCAGCCGTCGCGGGCGCGCTGGCAGACGGAGCGGCACGGCTTGATGGGGTCGTAGAGGAACTCCAGGGTGCAGATGGGGGCGTACATGGCGCAGAGGAAGAAGGGCAGGACCGGGCTGCAGCCGGTGGCACCCAGCTCCTCGTACTGTTCGATAGCGAGGACGGCGTTTTCCTGGGTGCTGTGGTGGAGGTGGTTGGGCATGCGGGTGATATTCCAGGGCATGGAGCGGCACATGGGGATGCGCACCGCCTCGCACGGCGCGCCCTGCGCCCGCGGGCTCACCCGCAGCCACAGGGACACCGCCACCAAGGCGCGCAGCATCCTCTTCCTCCTCCTTTTTCTCCTTGTCCGCCGCCGCCCGCCGCCGCCCTGCGGGTCCCGGCGGCCGAAGGGCGCGGAGCGGCGCTGCCTCCCAAAGCCCTGCTGCAGTCAAGTCGCGGGAGCCGCCGCGCCGACAGCCATGGACNGGAGAGGGTGGGAAGGAAACCCAAACCACACGGTTTTGCCGCGGGGAGAGGGAAGGCGACGGTAGGAACCGCGGCTTCTTCCCGTGGGGCTGAACNCGGGCGCGCTGGCAGACGGAGCGGCACGGCTTGATGGGGTCGTAGAGGAACTCCAGGGTGCAGATGGGGGCGTACATGGCGCAGAGGAAGAAGGGCAGGACCGGGCTGCAGCCGGTGGCAACCAGCTCCTCGTACTGTTCGATAGCGAGGACGGCGTTTTCCTGGGTGCTGTGGTGGAGGTGGTTGGGCATGCGGGTGATATTCCAGGGCATGGAGCGGCACATGGGGATGCGCACCGCCTCGCACGGCGCGCCCTGCGCCCGCGGGCTCACCCGCAGCCACAGGGACACCGCCACCAAGGCGCGCAGCATCCTCTTCCTCCTCCTTTTTCTCCTTGTCCGCCGCCGCCCGCCGCCGCCCTGCGGGTCCCGGCGGCCGAAGGGCGCGGAGCGGCGCTGCCTCCCAAAGCCCTGCTGCAGTCAAGTCGCGGGAGCCGCCGCGCCGACAGCCATGGACATCGCGGGACCGCATTTATACCAGTGGCACGAGTGACGTGGGGGCCGATCGCGCTCCCTTGGCAGCCCCGCTCCTCCGGGGGGTGGGGGGTGTGCGTGTATGTGTGCGTTTTGCTGTGCAGGCACGGTGACATCACCTCCACCCCGTTTAATCCCCCGGCGACATCACTGCGTCTCTCGGCCGCCGCTCCAGCTCCGTTTCAGTTTTCATCTGTGTCATAAATTCCTTCAG